>JAUJPO010054215.1:0-14589 GCA_032270745.1 Tiaropsis multicirrata
TGAATATTTCGACACTTGCGTGTCTTCTTCAGCATGAATGAATCTAAATATTGCTACAGTTTTTATACAAGAAAGTGTATTCATTTACTAGAAGTATTTTCATTAGCTAACACACTGGTGATATAAATTCACATTTGTTGAAAAGAATATTCATTCATGGCTCTTGAATCTTTTCCCAATACTGGGACCTTCAACATTTATAAAGGTGGAGGGGGCTTGATTTCGGGGGGGGGACCTAAATTTGGCAGAGGGGGAGGGGGGCTAGAACCATAGTCGGAACCCTGTCATATTACGTAATGAATCGACAGATCCTGCAATAATGTACTTCACAGTTTTCTCAAAGGTAACAGATCAAGTGGGAATTGAACCCATGACCTCTCACTTGCCGGGCGATTGCTCTCCCAAATGCGCTATTGGTAGTAGACAATGGGAGCGTAGATCAATGTTTACCATTCGCTACCTGAATTCTAAGAATCAATTTAATGGCAGCAAACCAATGCACAACCAGTGCCCAATTTCCAACCAACCCATTATCATCGACATAACTATGTAATAACTGTAAATGTCTTTCAAAGGCTTTTAAAAGCTCAGCTGAACTTTGTTGGAAACAAACCCAAGACAAATCACTAAGGGTTTTAATGGTTTTAAATTTGTATTTTTAGATGACTGAGAGGTTTGATGCAATTAAACATAAAAGCAGTGAAATTAAACGTGAACTTCAACGGCTGAATGACGAATCAGAAAGATTGGAAAAACAAAACAATGAAAGAGAAATTAGATATTGTCGTAAATATGACGAGGTAAATCAAACAACAATCTTGTTTCTTTAACTTTATAACGATAAAGCTTTTTGTACTGCTTAGAGCTGCTCTCTACATTTAGTCATGCAAAATTTGATACAACTTTTAAAAAATTGCAACGGAGAAGTCAACTTTTGTCGTCCTGGGGTGATTTATGTCAAAAATCCGCCATTATGGAATTATACAAATGAGTTGAATTCTGGTGCTCTATACTTTCATAATCACAAGTCATACAAGTTGATTTTTTTCATTCAAACGGAACCTAACTGAGCCCCTAGAGTATAAAGCTGAGCAGAAAATTTGGAAATAATATTATATCATTAAAGTCAGAGTACTTGGATAATTGAAATGATCAGATTGAAATTTTTTATTTTATAAAACCAACACTATCTATCAATCTAGTAGCCACACGACAATATTATATTAAAAAAAAAAAATTCTGCTAACAACATACAGTACAATTGTACAACTAGCACTTTTCCGATAACTGACTATACATCTGCTCTTTGTCAATAGATCAATTCATCTACCAACAAATACAACGATATTGTAAAAGAGTTGGTTCAAAAGTCGGAAGTGAAGCAATGCATTGGCAACGAATCCCTCATTCTTGTATTTGATCATAATGTTCAAGATATCAGTAACACCAAATACCGTCTAAAGGTTTGTTCAACTATTCTGTGTTAAATCGCAGCCAAATTTTCCTTCGTTTTGTCAGAGTAAAACAAGCAAGTAACCCCAGTGTTGAGCAAGTCGGAAACGTTGTACACTGGGTTACAGATTATTTTCTCCAAAAGCCCATTCTACACTGCCAAATTTTTCTTTCTTTTTGTTGTCGAATATAAATGTAAAACAAGCCAAGATAAAACTCAAAAGTCTAGTGCCGGTAGTACGACGTTGCGAATTCTACATTTTTTGACGTCAAAAAGAAAAACAAAATAGCAGAGAAAAAATTGACTTTGTACTGGTTATCTTAAGTTTTCTTTCTTTTCAGTCATTGCTAACAAAATTGTCAGAGCAGCTTTCTGAAGATGGTCGTCAACTAGAATCTGAAATAATCAACAAAGAAATCGAAATCACAAAAGTAAGCAAACTTGTTGTTTAATTTTATGAAGATATCCAACGAAAACCAGACCCTTTTTTATATTTCTTAACTCTTATAAACTTTTTTATTCAGATGTTAGAGGTTGTGAGTGATAAAAAAGAAGAAATAACTCGTTTGAGTAACATGATCGAAAAATTGGACAAGCTTTTGGAAGATAAAACATCGGTGAGTCGACCCATTACTAAATCAAGTTTAAAATGTCACGGTGTTTCCAGTTGTCCCTAAAGGATCCTATCTTTTCTATAATACTATAATTCAGTGTTTTAGGAATTTCCCTCGTGTACTTTAATAGCAAGAACTTTTTAAAATAACTCAAAAAAAACTTTCTTTCGAGTGATAGAGGAAAGTCTAACTTGAATTTTGGGGTATAACCTTTTAGAATTGGTTTATTAGTTACCAAATTATGACCTTTTTTTATTTTAAAAATTCACTTTTCAAAAAGTGCAAAATCACGTTAAAAAGGGGTACCAAATTAGGCGTTTTTCAACATTTTTCACATAATTTTTTTTCAAAATTTTCGAATTTCTCCATTTTCTTCCTATAGATTCCCAATCCAAAATATTGTTTTATAAAACTTTATTATCATTGATTGAAGTCTTAAAACTCATAACAGAGTCCCAAAAGAGTTAAATGCTTGATAATTTGATGAAAATTTAATACCCCTTTTTCACGTGTTTTTGCACTTTTCCAAAAGTGATTTTTAACTTTACAAGCTCATAACTTTTTAACTGATGGGCCAAACTTAAAAAGTTATACATCAAAATTTAAGTAACTTTGGTTTCAATCTGGATTTTTTTCTGCCCCTAAAAGTCACCAAACGTGTGAAGTTTTTTTTTGCATCTGGTATATTGTGAAAAAATCGCAAAAAAACAACAACAGCAAGACTAATATTTTTAATAACAATTTTATTAGATAATATTCCCGACACGATAAAATTAAGTTTCTCTCTTCTCTCAAAATTCACTCTCGAACTGACGCAGTTGTACATTAAATTCTGAACTGAGAAAACCATCTAATGATTTGGATGATTTAATGAGAATCAAGTCTTATGTCGACTAGTTTTTAATGTCATTGAGGCTTGTCTTGTACGAACGCTGTGCACTGAGACTAGGAGATTGACACTTACTTCTTGCATGTCTTTTTGACAATCAACCTTGAATGAATTGTTTTCACTGCTTGATTATTCTCGATTCTTGATTTGTAATTTTATGTTTGTTTTCTGTTACAGAAATTGAAACAGAATAGAGGAGCATTGGGTTCAATACAGCAACAAGAGTTAACTCTTGAAAATCAACTTCAAACCCTATACCAATCAGTGCACGACGAAATACATTGCTTAGAAGAAAAACGTTTAAGGTATGCTTGAAATTCGGGAGATAGAAGATAATCACTTTATTTTCACTTGTTTTCTCATTTGCGCTCCTCTTTTGCTAACAGATTAAATTGAAACAGTTTCGTAAGAAATAAAACAATTACCTGTTTACTTATGACTAAGGCTTTCTCAAATAAAACTTTCTAACAGAAAGAACTAGAAAATTTAATTTTCCCTCTGAAAACTTAATCATGTTTGTATTCCTAATCACTTATTCATTTTCAGTGTCGAGGAAAACGGTAAAAGGCTACAACATGAAGAAGATGAGTTTATTGATCATATTTTGAAATACGCCAAAAAATTTAAACAACATCGATTGAACGTCAAGGTATTTATCTTTGGATTGAGTTATTATTCAGTCTGTGTAGTAACAGAAACACCTCTCTATCTCCCCTTAAAATATTGACCTTTAAAGAGACTAACCTTTTATATATTCTTAACGACTTAAGGATTATTTCCACTTTCACGAGACAGTGCCGTAGGAAGCATTTTTTTATTTTTGAGGGGGGGGGCTAAAATTCAGTGACACCGCAAGGACCAGCGATGGTTTAGCCCGAGGGGGCGATTTTGAAAATTTAAACCACTAGATAGACTAAAAACGCATTAAACATAGCTTAACAGTAGTTGTGATATAGGAAGAAAAAAATATTATTAAATTCAGTTTTTACAGAAAACCACTTTTGAAAAAATTATTGACTTTTTTGCTACTAATTTTCAAAACAACTTAGGACTGCTATGTTGATCAATCATGACCCTTTGAGAAACTAATGTTAAATGTTGTGTCTCTGTAGCCCTTAGGGAGTCCGAAAAAGTACCCTTTTCCACCCGCACATACCCGTCACCATTTTTGCCAAAAATCACCCATGGTTTTATCCTCAAAGTAACAGAAACATTTTTTTTAATGAAGGTATCTTTTTTTTTGACATTTCAGCAAGGCATTGAAAACTTGAATAAAACCCTTCAATCAGATATCAACCATCTCAATGAAATCCAAACATCTTACACCGAATCTGAAGAATGAAAATTGATTGACTTTTTTTTGTATTTTAATTACACGTCGTTATTTATAATTTTACAGTGTATTAATATCATAATTCGCTTTGTTTGGTATTATAAAAATGTTGTTCTAACTGTGTAGCCTTAAAATGCATTTCAGCAGGCTTTTCTTTCCTTAAATTTCACTAACTTTCAAAGCTAATAAATGACAGCTTCGCTTCGTCAAAAAAAGCTTGACTGGATAATTTTCAATGTCTATTTTCCCTTGTCGTATATTTTCTTTAATATTCTGATAAAATATAAGTATGTACAAATTCATAATTTTCGCTTGTTGTTTGTCGGGTTTCTGGGACTGTCTATTTCGAATTTGAGTTGGGGCTAAATCTGAGAGGAAAGACTTCACGTTTAGGAGGGGAAGCCGAACCCTCTTAATTCTATGAAAGAATAAAATCACGGAGTGCATTGTGGGCTTTTCCCACAGTCATTTTTCAAAAATTACACCCCCTGGATTTCGTACCAAATTTTCTACACCCCCTGGATTTCGTACCAAATTTTCTACACCCCCTGGATTTCGTACTAAATTTTCTGGACCCCTTGGATTTCAACATTAAAGGGGTGCGGACTATTTCTGAAAAAGCCCATTTTTAGTTTATGGTTTTTTATTTGCTTTTTTTTTGTTTTACCTAATTAGAATGGCGTAATTAAATCATTCTTTCGTCTCGGTAGCATTGAATATTTATCCTGATAATTACTGATATTCTCTCTGTGTTCTATTGCTCTGTTATAGATTTAAAAGATAAGAAAATGAAGAAAGTAAATAAACCACAGCTGATGAATTATAAGAAAGAATGAGTGGGCGAAGAGGAGGAGGTTATAGTTCAGAATTTGAAGATCATTCAACTTCATCTTCAGCGGGAAGCAAACGCAGAAGGTTTTTTCTTTTCCTTGCTTTTCACCTTTTTCGTCAAAGGAGTTGATTTGTAGATAATAGAAAATAGCTATAAACTGAATAACTAGATTTATAAGGTCTTTAGTGTTGCTTCTCTATTTATGAACCGTTTGAATGAGAAGAAGATCTTTTGGTACTGTAGTCTCCAACCAAAGATCAGTCTTCTAACTTTAGAAAATAAGATAAATATGAAATAAAATTTTAAATAATAAGATACTGTTGTTAACCTTCAGATGTAGGTTTCAGACCAAGAATTTTTATTTAACTTGACGTAAAAGATGTTTGGCATAATGTTTTTTCTTTTCTGACTTTCAGTGGATCGTGGCGCAATGACTCGATCAGTGAGAAAGTGAAAATTGCCAGAGTTGATCATGGTGCATCAAGACCTGCAAGATCAAGTTTTATCGAGGAATATGAAAAGTTAGTAAAGATTTGTTATCTTTCTTTTTAAAGTCAAATACTATCAAAATATTTTTCTGAGAAAATACATCTGATGGGTGGAAATTACTCTAAGATTGTATTTTTGTTGCTCTTTGTTTGAAATGGCTACCGATTGGTCAAGTCGAATTGTTTTTCCTATCAAATTGTAGATATAATCATCACAAGCGATTTGCAATTTTTCCAAAAAAAGAACGGTCTGGAATAGTCCGGAACGGCCCGAAACGATCTTCTTTCTTTTTATTCCTCGATTGTTGAAGCTAAACCAATCAAGAACGTTCCCGATCTTTCCCGACCGTTCCAGATAGTTCCAGACCGTTCTTGGTCAATAAAGTTCGGATGCCGGCAGTCTAACATGTCATTGTTTTCAGTTGACATTCAATAAGATTTATCTGTTATTTCTTTGGTAATTTATTGTCTTGTTTTCCTTTTTAACGTTCCCATTTCTCTTCTTCCTATTTCTTTCGTAATTTATCTGCCCAACTTCACTTATCTTGTATCTCTTTATCTTCTTTCGTAATTCACTGGCTTGCTTAAATTTCTTTTGTGAAATCTTTTACCCTTTGTATCTTATGACATCCCTGTCTGCATCCCACTAGTCCAACTAATTTGCTTATAAGTACCATTTTTCATCCCAGTGGAAAATCGAACTTACCCTCTCAACCCAGTGAAAATCGAATCTACTCTCTTACCCAGTGAAAAATCGAATCTTACCCAGTGAAAAATCGAATCTACTCTCTCGCTCCAGTGAAAAATCGATTCTACTCTCTCGCTCCTGTGAAAAATCGAACCTCCTCTCTCACCCCAGTGAAAAATCGAATGAATCTACTCTCTCACCAAGTGAAAAATCGAATCTACTCTCTCACCCAGTGAAAAATTGAATCTTCTCTCTCGCCCCAGTGAAAAATCGAATCTTCTCTCTCACCCCAGTGAAAAATTGAATGAATCTACTCTCTCACCCAGTGAAAAATCGAATCTACTCTCTCACCCAGTGAAAAATTTAATCTTCTCTCTCGCCCCAGTGAAAAATCGAATCTCCTCTCTCACCCCAGTGAAAAATTGAATGAATCCACTCTCTCACCCAGCGAAAAATCGAATCTACTCTCTCACTCCAGTGAAAAATCGAATCTTCTCTTTCACCCAAGTGAAAAATCTAAATTACTCTATCCTCCAGTGAAACATCGAACTTGCTCTCTCACCCCAGTGGTAAAACAAACACAAAACAATAAAAATATAAATTTGAAGATTGTTGGAAAACGCTGGAAAATTATCTGACCCTCCCCAGTGGATTTGAAGGTTTTGTCACTGGGGAAAACTACACTGAATAAGCACAGCAACAGAGGTGGGTCTATATTGACTTCGTAACTCAATTCGTAACTACCTTCCCTTCGTACATTTTCACTGCTTTCTTAACCCTGACTCGCTCCCCCTCGTGTTTTCATTCCTTTATTTGTAACTACTTTTTGTTTTTTAACTGGCTGAATTGCTTCCCTTCATTTGATATAAAAGATAATCGAACCTGTATGTTATTCGTCATGATCCGCAACATTTCATGGTACAAAGTATTTTATTCTGGATAATAAAATCTTCCTTGTAGCTGTTTACCTATCAAGCTATTCTTTCTGTAAAAATTTTAAGCTACTAATTTAAAACCATCAAACAAACAAAAACATGAAGCCATTTTTCTTCTTGACTTGTCTGTGTCGCAAAATAAAGATCTGTTTATCTTTGTTCATTTTGTTTTTCTTTGATAATGGAACTCTGTCCAAAGAAGAAAATCTAATGTTTTTTTCAATTGTTTCACGCAATTCGAATGTTTGTTGCGTCATTCGAACGTTCGTGATGGGTTTGTTCACATCGTTCGTGTGCCGTGAATCAGCTAGGAACGTTCTTGAACGGTGTCCTGGACGATAAAGTTCGTCCGTTCCAGACCGTTCCAGATCGGTCCAATATAGTTATTTTAATTTGTTTTCATAGCTTGATCTACAGAAAACAGATAATCGATCTTAAAGTCAGAACGTTCCAGACCGTTCCGGAACGGCCCGATAAAGAACGTTGTTGCAGAGCGGTCTGGATTACTATGCATTCAAAATCGCTTGTGATGACACAAATTCTTACCCCCTGGATATTGAAAATTTTGAATTCCCACCACCTGGATATCATTGGTCTTCAGACTCTTACCCCCTGGATTTCCTAAGATATTGTATATATATCCCTCATCAACAGGGGGATGTGGACTTTTTTTGGAAAAGTCCAATTTACCTGACATATTTTGCAGATGTACAGCATTTAATCTGATTTAGAACGTCGTGCGTTGCGGAGTAAAGCAAAATATTCGTGATAAAGATTAAGGATAACTTACAAAGCCCCTCTCGCAACAAAACCCTCCACATTTCTAGGATAAAAATTCAGAGCTTTATCCAGACATTTCTTGGCTTCTTTCAAGTTCTTCTCACGGAAATGCTTCACACCAATTCCGACCCTGAAGAAAACAGATTCATAACAGTTCAAATCGATTCAATATTGCTCTGATATTTCATGACATAGAAACTACAGCAGGTTATTACTGGAAAATAAGGGTTCTTGGTTTTGTTATCGAGAGAACGTAGCATCACAAGACTAAATTTTTATTCTAGCGATTCTTTTTAACTAAAGAACGACGACGTGGTCTCAAACTGGAAAATAAATTATTTTCCAAATACATAATCTCTGTGGCATACGTAAACAACCTCAGTGCGTGCGTAAAATGCGTCATTTTTTTCTATTTTAGTTAAACTTGACAACTATCTTAATAGATGACACAATAAACTGATCCTTCCGAGACAAATCCTACAAAAGGAAGGGGATACTCACATGCTCATTGACCAATCTAGCATTTGTTTTTCTCGAAGTTCAATAGCAGTTTCTTTGATCTTCAAGGTATCACTTTATTAAAGAAAAAGAAAAAAACAATTACAGAAATCAACTTTTTTTGACCAAATATTTTTGACATTAGAAAAAACATTATAATTATTCCACTTCAGACAGCCTTCATCTACTAAAAGCGACAAAAATAATCTTTTTACCACCTGCTGCTGTTCTAAAGACATACAAGTCGGTTACTTTCGATACAGAAACTTTTATAAAACATATTATAGGTGATAGATATTGAAAAAATCTCTTATCTCTTACCTTATTTTAGCAAAGCCACAATGACCCTGGTTGATATTGAAGTGACTTGCCAGTAAAGCAACACCATCTGGGTGATTGAACATTGCACTATCACGCATTCGTTCCAAATATGCGGAATCATTTTCTTCATCAAAGTTATGACTTTTCAAAATACTTTTAAAAATAAACAATTAACAAGAACTTTATTACAACTGAGCAAATACAAGGACAAATGCATCACATACTAGAGTTTCTTGGTTTGACCCCTCACTGTAGATGTTTAAAGATGTACCGGCTGGGTGATTAACCTCATTGACCTTGTGAAAACCATGGAAAGGTTGTTCAAGGTTACCGGTCTATCCATAAAAAGCTTCATGAAAAAAAACATGATCTCTTTAGATCATGATATAAAATGAAAACTTACTGCTCAACAGTATCTGAATCATGTACTTTACCCTAAAAAGACAAAGTTTGATTTCAGAAGAAGAAGAATTAAACGAAAATAAACTGGCCTGGTATAAGTTTAACAGCTGATTGTGATTAGAAAAAAAATTAGAATGGTGCTTGAAGATCCTTATGGCTAATCAATAACATGCTTTGTGTTTCTTTATGTTGAAAGAACACTAAAACAACAAAAACGTTATAACTTATTTTTCTTCCTACATTTATAAAGCCCTACCAATTTAGGTAAACGATATTGAGATTGAGACTTGAGTGAAACAGAAGGTTCCAAAGTCAACCAAACATCGTTTGAATGCATGTCAACCCTTTCCACAAGTGCTATAAAAAATGAGAGAAAAAAATGGGTAAAGGCCACATTTTTGGTACACTGTCCCTTCCTTTATGTTTTCAAAATTATTCCGCTTTATCTTAAAAATCTAATTCAAATGAGCCAAGATTTTTAATGATTGGTGATCTGTGATATGGTGTCCCTTTAAAGAACTTAACATGGAAGACTAGAGATCATTTCTTGGAACATGAGTAGCTCTTTAAAACCCAAATTTGACATTTTTTGATAAAAAAAGCATCCCTGAAATTTAACTCCATCCTAATTAGTAATCCTTGAGGTAACTTATACACAATAAGCATTAAAAATTTGCTTTTCTTTCACACAGTATTGATATTTTTGTATTTACCAAGATTTTGGTCTCTGATTTTTGTCCCTTCCGTTACGCTATTCTATCTTTGTGCAAATTGCTAACCTGCTCCGCTTTTCCCTGTCAGGTTACATTGAGGTACATCTAGATTCAATTTTCAAATGATAATCTATGCTTTCAACTCGCATATTTTTTCATAATTAGTGCCTCCAATTGGAGATGGTCATTAGTTTTGTCTCTTCCGTTACATGTGCATTACTTTGAATAAATACACCAATGATCAAAATAATTATTTTTCCTTTTGTGTAACCATTCACATTGTATTATTCTTTGTTTTCACAAAAGCATTTTAATGTTTATGTTAATCCCATGGAGAAATTACCCATGGAATTTTTTTGTCCCTTCCGTAACAGATATCCCTTCCGTCACGGCATTTTTTTATAAATCATAATATAACAAAAATCTGAGGCTCTTGTTGTTTTTCTGTTCAAAACTAAGGTATTTGAAGACAATGCGTTTCAAGCTGAAGCGGTTTGGAATACTTCAATGACAGTTGATGAGAAAAATTAGCAGAAAAGTGTCCCTTCCGTTACACTTTTATCATCTAGTTGGTATTTTATGATAGTATTAATCATAGTCATCAAAGTTTTGGTAGATTTGTTAGACCCTTTGATTAGCATATTTCTAAAGAAGATGTAGTTCCATTGTTAAAAATGAGTTAAATATAAAAAAAACAAATTAAAGAATTTACACATAAACTGATAATTTGTTCCTTCTGTTACATAAAATGCACTCTACAACCGTTATTTATATAAAAATATTGGTTTATTGATAACGCTTAAAATCTTGAAACGGCGAGGATTAGGGCTGCAAACCTTTTATAAAACAATGTTATTGAAGGATCTTGAGGGGCACGCAGTTGATTATCATGGTAGAACCATAGACAGGTGTGACGAAAGGGACAGGTGTATCAAAAATGTGGCATTTACCCAAATACTAGTCAAGTATTGTTAACGAACCTGAATTCAATGTGATCATTAATTAACTTGAAATACAAGTCTCAGTAACGCTATAATGGCCCACAATGGTAAAAAAATGATACTTTTAATTTGGGCAAACTTGATGCATTCTTGTAAAATAAAATGACTAGTTATTTTCGTGCAGCCAGGCACATTGTACTTATAATATGATTAGACCAAGCAACAAATTGAACTTTGACCTAATGCGCAAGCATCCAAAATCACATTTCCCACAAGAAGTGGAGTCATCTTTTATACGGTTTAAAACAATCAAGTTCTGATAATATCTTATAAGAAAGTACAAAACATTAGGAGTCTATGGCATTCCACACAAAACATCATAACTTCTCAAGTTTGATCTAGTTTTCATCGTGTTAATTCTAGTTCGATAATAAAGAATAATTATTGACTCGAAAGGATCGAAAAAATGACCAAAATTTCGACTTTAGAAATCAAACTTTTCATTCAAAGAATTTAGCCTCCTAAAGATTAACCTTCAAAAAATAGAAATTTAACATCATGTTCCTTCGTCAACAGGTCAAAATACCCAAATCTCAAAACTTGTGAATTATAAAATTGAGAATCTTTCTATTTGATGGGCCTTTAATTTTGAGTTTGGCCTCAAAGTCATTAGTGAATTCTGTTGCACTATAAGGGCTACTTTTTTAAACAGAAGGTTAAAGCAAAATGGTCAGTTTTCTGATAATTGGGCCTTGTTGACGACATCACAGTTTCAACATGATCACCTTTAACAAGATCGCCAACTTCATAATCTTCATCGAAGTCGTCGTCATATGATTGTGTAATCTTTAGCCTCCCCTGATGTAAGTAAGTAATGAAAGAATAAGAATAGACTGTATCTCAACCTTAACTACAGGCCTTCATACGTGTGGAATAATCTATTGTTGTGACTTTTATCAAGTCTACCGGGTGTCCCAGAAAAAAGTTTCGGTGTTTTGCGGCCTCTTGGAGCCGAAAGAATTGTTTTTTGATAATATTTTTATTTCATTAGAGAGAGGAAAGTCAAACTTAAATTTTAAGCTATAACTTTTCAAATTCGGTTCAGTATTTACCAAGTTATAAGCTTTTTAAGTAAAAATCATTTTTAAAAAAATGCTAAAATACGTCAAAAAAGGGGTATCAAATTAGGCATTTTTTGATGTTTTTACAGAATTTGTTTTTTTTCTGCTTATCCTATCCTATTACTGATTTCTATTTTACGAAAACTATTTTTCAAACCATTATATATAACTATTGATAAAGTCGTAAAACTCTTAAAAAGAGTGCAATTTTGAAATTAATAGCTTAAATTTGATACCCCTTTTTTGATGTATTTTTACACTTTTCGAACTAACTTGGTAAATACTGAACCGAATTTAAAAAGTTATACCTCAAAGTTTGAGTTAGACTTTCCACTTTCACCCGGTATATAATCAAAACCATATTTAAGGAAAACTATTTCTTTTGAGGAATGAAAAATCTTTACTTTCTGTCTGCAGATGCTTTTAACTAATCGCAGAGAGAATCATTTTACATACCGTAATTAGCAAGTCTTGAATACACCTTTTTTGACCTTCCATAACTCCTAATAATTTGACAGTCCATTCACTGGCAGAGCACACAGCCAACTTCCCAAGAATGACATTGTTAACTTGCAAGTTCTTAAAATTGAAAAAAAATAAAAAAATGCAAACTATTGCAAAATATCCATCCATTAAAAATTCTGTAATATAATCGCTTTAAATGTGGTTATTTCCAAGATCATGATAAATAAGTATATATACCTTTTTTTGCATCAATTTTGTAACAAATTGGAAAAAATAAGGCTTTTCTGTTTTAAGTTTTTACCGGCTCTTAGTGATTGCCTTTAAGTTCTTTTTTTAAAAGCATGTGTTGTATATTATAAACTTTGTAAAAGATAGACTGGTCTACAAACCTCTAAGAAAAGCTGTTTACGGAAATTGGAAGGACATTGCATAAACTGTTCCAAATAAATTGGAGGATCTTGAATATCATTATAAGCTTTGAGGTTCACTAGCGTTTCTTTGTTTATTTTTCTTTCCTTGGTTTCAACTTCAGAAACCAACTTTGAAAATTTTGAAACTTTTTCATGAAAGACCCTAAAAGAGATTAAAAAATAAAAATAATTTTTAAATGAAGAACAGTATATATATAAGAAGTTGGTAACTTACGCTAACAGATACAAATTTATTTAAAAAATTGACGAGTTTTACTGTATTAAACTTTTCTCAAAAACTACTCATAATTTAAAGTTGAATATAGAGATAATTTCAATGAAGTTTTAACCTTTCCAAGCCTAAAATCTTGAATACAAAAATTACTTTAAAAGTAATTTAGAGTAGTTTTTTAGCATTGAAAATGATTTAATAAATCGAAAAGCTTCTGCTTAAAATAAAACTTGTTGTTTACAAATTTATGTTTGAAATCAATTTATGGCGAATTATCGAAGAAACTTTAAAAGCGTAATAATTATTTGGTACAAACCTTTCAATCTTTCCGGATTCATTAGCCTAAAAAACATGATATAACCAAATAAGAGCTCAGAGTTTAAATATGGAATTGGAAGATAATTTTCATTATATTTTCATTAAAATGAAAAAAGTCAGCAATTGACTCCTCAACTCCTCCAGTGTCTAATGGTGGACTTGCATCAAAACCTTTCAGGATGTCATGCGTTATGGACAACAGTTGAGACACACAAGAGTCTCCTTTTGCGGAAACCAGACTGGGAGCTTGTAAATAAGTTGTTATCTTCAAAATAGGTATAATTGAGTCGTAGATGCATTTCTCAAAAAATTTTCCAAAAATAGGCAAAAGAGACACTGGTCTATAATTTTTTACCACACTCTTATCCCCTTTATTTTTATAGACAGGGAAAACATATATTAGCTTTTTTCCATTTTTCAGGAAATATGCTAGAATCTAGAGATTACAAAACTCAAGAACAAAATGCTAAAACACATAAAATTGGATTTCGTGTTTGGCTCAATAAATTTGGCTTAACTTGACTTTCTCCTGATATATACCTCAATTCAAAAATAAAAGTCACACCACAACTGAAACTCACTTTCATACCTTTTCCTCTGCGTTTTGATTCATTCTTTATTGACCTCATGTGTTCTTCATTTTAAGTCTCATTGTCAATTTTTTCTGTAAATTATAAAGAACTGCTGTAGTTTATTGAAAGTGAAGAAAAAAAAATCTTAAACATGACTGGTGCTTTCTGGTTTTGATGAAGAAAAAAGATTACTAGAAGAAAAAGTGTGAAGCAAAAAATAGACCCTAGCACTAGCAACACTAGCAACACTAGCAACTCTTGTCTTTATTGTTCAGAAAGACCTTGTCAGCTCTGAATGTACAGTCCGATTGTGAAGACTGTACTGTACTGCTTCGCAAACGCTAAAAATAATTTTTTTTAATCATTAGCGAAAGCTCCTGAAATTTATAATTCGAACACTGTAGGTGGAATTTTATATTTAGCTGTCAAAGTAAGTAAGTAAGTAACTATTTAAATTTTCCTTTTTTAAAGAGAGTAAAAAGTACAGAAAGACATAGTAACATTACAAAAAAAGGAGGGAGACCGCCCTGTAGCCAAGGCTAATATAGAAGAACGGCCACCTAAGTTCCTTAACAATTTTACAT
>JAUJPO010054226.1:0-14579 GCA_032270745.1 Tiaropsis multicirrata
CAAGCGACAGTTTAGTGGTAAGAAGCATTTGAAATGATTTGAATAAATTTGATATGCACTCCCATCACCCGTTTCCAAATTTAGCTATTTCGTCCATCCGTCAAATTAAATCCCCTTTGAAAAAACTTTTTCGGTCATCCGCCAAAATTAGTGCCCTTATGTATTTTTTAGCACTATAACGGCATATTTTGGCGAAATTATCGACTTTAAGTCGTCTTGTTTGTCTTATATTAGAACAGAAAAAGAGCAAAGATAACCTACAAATAGAATTGACGTCATAAATGAAAATTTAATGAAGTAAAAGATAGGAAAATAGAAAGTAGGTTTTGCAGGTGTTTCATTTGTTTTATTCAAAAGCTATGGCCCAGCTCACTATTGCGTCATTTTCAGTTTAAATTGAGTGGTTGATTTCATTCTTCGTTCATTTGTTCCAACATGACGTCGTTAACAACTGTAAATAAGTGGCAAAGTTCTCTAAAATGCAAGCTAGATATATTGGAGATTATTGATGGAAAAGTCAGAAAAATGAAGTGCGTTGTTTGCTCTGAGTTTTCTGACAAGATTAAAGGAATGAAAGGATTCAGTCAGGCTTGGGTAGACGGAACAGAATATATAAAAAAAGATAGTTTGGAGAAACACATTAAAGGAGAGCCTCATAAACATGCAAAGGACCTTTCATTGAAAGCCTCCTTGGGTGCAGCATCTTATAACAAGGAAATTGTTTCACAAACACCGATCGGTAAAGGTTTAACAAAGATGCAAGAAGAAGAGAAGTATATAGGTATTCGATCGCACTTAATCGCATATTACATCGCTAAACTCCAAAAATGCTTCGCAAACATCTAAAGAAATTTCGTCTGCGGCGCTATTTGGATCGCTTCGCTCGCATTTTTTTTGCGAAGCTCTTAAAATTTATAATTCGAACCCTGTCATTTATATCAACTTCTGTTCATTCAGCCAACATGCAGAAACCGAACAACCACCTTTCAAGACGCTATCGCCTTCCAAGCCTTTATGACCTGTTCCCAAATTCCCAACACTGGCAACTCAACATACCTGAACGCACTATCAGAAAATCCGTCATCCAAGACCACACTAACAATTAAAACCAAACCCTAACCCATAATCTCTCTACGTATCAACTCTCACAAGACGAAATCAACATACTAGCAAAAGGACTTAACTTCTCACCAAACATGCCTCTTTTTAAAAGAAAATAGGACCCCACAGAAGTCATCAGCGACCTAAAGAGAAGAATAAACACCACTATCTACTTCAATCAACTCAACCCAATAAACCAAAATGCCAACGAGCAAAACCAAGATGAACCGCCACCCAGAAAACTACCAATGAAAGGCCCAAGCTCATGGAACCCTCCTGAAAACCCTCCGCGGCCGGGTGAAATTATTTTTACGAGTCACCCGGCCGGCTTTTTATTTAATTTTTTTATTATGATGATATTATCATTTTGATAACATTATTATAAAAAAGGCAGATAAAAGTGGGGGAATTGTAATGATGAACAAAGACAAATACATCCAAAAAGTCTACGACGTACACCTTTGCACACGATAACAAAACCATGATTAATTTCCTCCATCAAACGCATAGCATCAATGAACACATCGCTAAATACCTTATGCCTCACAACCCCCCTCGCACACCTATATTCTACGGCCTCCCAAACATACACAAACTCAACAACCTCCTCCGCCCAATCGTCTCTGGCTTTGACAGCCCCACCGATAACTTATCTCGTTACATCGCTCACCATCTCCAACCACTAGTAGAAAATCTACCATGCTATATTAAAAATACAAAATACATGTTAACTATCCTTGAATCCTTTGGCGCACCTCCAGAAAATGTCATCATGGTAACTGCAGACGTAACCTCCCTTTATACTAATATCCAACACGAATATGAACTAGAGGCCCTAAGAGAAGTCAACCCAACGGAAGACATTGTAATGCCATCGAACTTTCGAACTTTCGAACGCCCCGAAAAAACAACAACAACAAAAAAAAATTCTTCCAAAAATTCTGGAAATTTCTTTACTGCCAGCTTGTCGAAGACTGTTTAAAGGATGCTCTTGTTATACTGTTTTTATTATTGGTATTATTGTAATTGTAACTGTTGTCCAAATCGATTTTTCACTAACTAGTCGTAATTAAAGATTTACTGATTGCACCACTGAATCGATGTAAGATAATTTTACTTTCACCCTTTTTCCCCATTGGCTTCAAGTTACAAATTCCCCTAGCTATTTCACATTAAAGTTCCTCAAACTAAGAGCTTCAAACAAAACTCGTCTTATCACAACCTCTTCCTCAGGGTATGCCATAAAACACTCCTGTTCTGATGGCCCGGCTGGAGCGGATCAGCCAAAGAAGATAAAACATAGAATTTAAATGCCAATGTACAATAATAAGGATGAGAGGTCTCTTGTGTTTGTTGAGTGGTGATGTGGGGTTCTCTGGTTCACATATCACAGAGTAGCGACTCCCAGGTTTAAAGGTTTTTGGTGCCTTTTCCGATTTCGATTTCCGATTATGATTCTCATTGGGAAAGTTTTCGAACGGCTGTGGGACCCCATAGAACCAGTAAAACTGAGAGTTGTGGGTATGAGAGGTGGCTGTGCTGTCTCCTAAGTAGATGAATGAAGGAAGGGATGCATGTTAGACTTGGGATCCGGGTATGCATCCCTTTGTGATGATGGTCGGTGGCCCTAGGCACCAGAAGATGCTTAAAAGAGATCACACCGGATCTTGGGCACCCACTCGAGTGGGTGTTCCTATCACACCCAGACTATTGGATCTGCCTTTTATATTCATATATAACTCAGGCCCCGACACGAAATGCCAATGCAGGAGACAGAACAGTCGTTCTTTTGTTCAATGGAACTAGAAGAACTAAAAGAAGAAAATGTCCCTTTGGAATCCTCAATTCCAAGAATACAGCTGGACCCACTGGACCCACCCTTGGTCCTTCTACAAGAAAACGGCGAGCAAACCCAGCATCTGCGATGATGAAAAAGGAAATGGAAGAAAGCTTTTCGTTGGAGGAAATAGCGACACAGCGATACAATGAGACTCGCAGAAAGTAGAAGGGCCAGGACAGACATTACGGTGCGTTGTCATCAAATATATTAAAGAAAATCGAATGGAAAGTAGCAAAGCACTACCCAACGGAGTTTTTACAACTAACTAAACAATGTGGGGTTATTCCAGAAGTGGTCAACTCCAAGTGTAGGAAGGCGGAGAATAAGCACGAGGAAGGAAAATCTGAAATACCACAAAATTAAGAAGTGTTCATAATCTCCCCCGGGGAAGCAGAGTCACTCCAACTCGTTTGGGTTGTTTCTATACTTAGTTTCGCATTATCATAATAGTTTTGTGGTTTATATATATAATAAAAACGAAATTAAAGATAATTGAAAAAATATATATATGAATTTCGTTTTAATAATCTTCAATTTGGCTTGGCAAGATTTTGAAAGCCTGAAAATTCTAACTCTGAGAGCAGAAATGGATAGGGGACCAAGTCATGATTGTCAGTAAACAAAGAAGAAAGAAAATAAATACAAAAAATATTATATTATTTTACATTTGCTCTCTACTTTCTTGGCCTGTTTTCTTCATCATCGCGACAAATTCTTTCCTTTTGCTGATAGAAAAATTTGAACATGACGAACATGAACGTGATGCAGAAAAAATAAAGTCTGTTTTCCTACGATTTAATTGGTTGATTTATGTCAACATTACGTAAACATATGTCACCCTCCATTCCTTTGTTTTCAGGGAGAAAATTCCGGGTATTTTCCGTTTGACAAACGACTCATTCGAACAATCCGGAATCAATTTTTTTATATTCAAGCAATTGGACTAGTCGGAATGATTCAAAAAAGTAAACAAACGCCACTACGGCGGGCGATCGTCATTTTTCTGAGATTTTAGAAAGGAAAAGTGAAGTGAAAGTTTGAAAGTTTTTTTGAATTTGATTCTTTATATATATCAAGCAATCTCTTTTTTAATGAGGATTAATTTGGAGTACTGGAGCTTCGAAAGAAAGAGTTTGTTTTTCTTGGCAATAGCCACATAACCTAAGATGACGTTGACCAGAAGAGGTAGATTTGTCCATGCTGGAAAGGCGAGTACCAATTTGAACCCCTTCAAGGATATATCACGCTTCCTACTTCGATGATTTGATTGCTGCTTGTGTTTTTTACTGCGTCCAAAATTGTTGCGCCGGTCGTCGTACTCAAATTTCACAAGAACACGTTTTCGTTCAGCTGGGTCCAGAAAACATGGACCAGAAAGAGAAAAGAGAAAAGAATTGACAAAAAAAACACTTATAGGCATTTTTGTTACAGATACTTTATAATTTTGGAAAATACAATCAGGACATACTGAACACTTTCAATAAATTGTTTAATTTTGTTTCTAGGAATTGTCGTTTGTTTTCCTTTATATTGTCTAATATGCGTTGTTGTCATTGAATCAGGGTTCTCATAGCTCCTCAAATCTTCTCAAATTTCCTCATGTGAAGTTCATGAATGATGAAAGGTTACATAATAGTACCTTCCAAAAAATACATCTACATGTCCGGAGTCAGGTCCAAGCCTCACTCTCTCTCATGCCCATCCTCCACCGCACCATAAGAGGTATTCGTTGCCATCAAGAAAACTATGCAACACGAAAACCAAGAAAACCAAGAAAACCCATTACCACCGGTCACCTCCGTACTATATCCTGCTACTTGGCATCTAGCTTCTTACCCCAACCGGATAAGTATACGTTCTTGGCTGCTTGCCTCACATGCCTTCTTCGGCCTTCTCAGAGTGTCTGAATATTCCTGTCCAAGCCTTGATCGATATGACCCAACAATTCACCTGATTAGATCCTATATGTCCTTTAACAAAGATTTTTCCATCGTGTCACTTCGAATTAAAGCCAGCAAGACTGACCCCTTCCGTATGGGAACTACGGTCCGGATTGCAGCCACATTCGACAACCTTTGCACAGTTGAGTTAGTGCCATGCGGAATTACCTCGCCCTCAGCAATACCCGAGACGGCCTTCTGTTTCAACTTACCAATGGGGAGTTTCTAACCAGACAAAAAGTGCAAGACCTACTCGCAAAATCTCTGCCTCTTCTTTCTGACATAAAAACGTGCATCCGATTCTATGATTCGCATTATGGGGAGATTGCACAGCGATTGTTACCTCCGATAACTCAGAATTTCGGACAAAGATATTTCCAACTTTAACTTACGTATGGCTAGGTTGCATTTGTTTCGTCGACGTGGGACCCTGATAAATGGTAACTTATATATTCTATATGGTGATCCCTGTTATACTTTGTTCACGGTCCGTACTTATTTGCTCATACTATTATAATGAACTAGTTCACTTTATATGCCTCTCCAAACTTATACAGTTTGCGTCTATTACTCCTTAGTGGTTACATCTGTCTCTGTTCTGTCCCTTAGTTAGTTGGCACCCCTTTTCTACTGATTCGACCCAACTCTGACAACTGGGTACACTACCTTTCTGGCCTTCAACCCCTGCTATTACCAACCTGTCTTCACGTGTCCTTATTTTGAGATTTGGGGTGACTTTAGGGTGTAGGGTTACTCCGTAAACTTGGCCAGTCAGTAGTCAGTTCATCTTAGATCCTACATACTAAGGGCACGACATCTGGTTTAGAACCGGACCAAGGTCGACGCACTGTCCTCCCAACGGTGCTAAGGTTCGTCAGGTCGTCACCCTACGATCTCCGTCATAACATGTACCGCATGGCCAACGGTACTAGGCGATATCCCGTCATCTACACGGGATTAGGACGATATGCCGTTATCTACACGGGATTAGGCGTTTAGGCAGTATACATTCATTTTGATTCATCCCCAATGTCATCCCAAATCCTTTGTACTATTATTTGATTAGATATTCCTTTCAATCTTTCGAAAATATATTTCTTGAAGTTTCGGCACATACTTGTCTCATATTTCGTTACCTTCCTTGGATTAGCCCTCCTTAGTCAAGGCTCTAGGTTATTTCGACCACCTTCTTACAGCAACTAGACGTAGGAATTAATTGGGGCTAAAAGTTTAGCTCAGGTTAATTCCAAGTCGCTTGAGGTACACCTACGCCCTCCAGTTTGTTGGGATCGGGGCGGGAGTTTCGGCTGTCGGCACTTTGCCCCTCGCATATTAACCCTTCCAATCTTCCCTCCATTCCTGTCAACTTGTCTATCTGTGCGGACGTATTCTTATTTTCAATTACCTCCCACCCTCCCATTCGAGTCCCTAGTCAGACAGAATGATGTTATTATTGCTTTTTTTCTCTTTCTTTTCTTCAGGTATCGATTATCCATTGCTACTCCTACGTCTCACAGCGACAACTGCGTTGGATCCTTATCTCATGGTTTTTCCCTAGGCAAGTTTTTTGACCAGAGATAAGGTCATTTGGAATGCATCAAGATATCACTAGAGTGTAGGGTTACTCCGTAACCTTGACCAGTCAGTAGTCAGTTCATCTTAGATCCTACATACTAAGGGCACGACACTTCATTGCATTACAAAAAAACAACGTTACACATTAATTTTCCAGTCGAACGTCAATTAGACATCAACGTGATAATTTTTCTAGAGAAAATGGTGTTCACATTTTGGAAGACAAAACCTTTTTAGAAAACGGCTGGAACGCTAATCAAATATGTACTGAACATCCAACAAAAATCGAACCGAGTGTCTGTTTATCGACTTTTGAGCACATTTAAGGAGAGTGGTTCTTTGGAAAGAAAGTCAGGTTCTGGTAGATCGCGAACAATCTCTATTAATGAAAGCGAAGATCTTGTTGAAAAACTTGTTTGCTCGCAAGAGGACGATCCAGGTAGCCATGTCCCCACGCGAGATGGAAAAACACATGGGTACCAGAAAAATCAAATCATAAACTGATTCCTGAAATTGAACACTTGGGGCAACATGGATGGATTTGTTTTTCAAGACAGTGCTTCATCGCATTCCACGACCATTGTTCAGTATCTAAACAAACGTTAATCGTCAAAAACACTGCATCCCTTGCATCCCCAGATTGTAATCCTTTAGATTACCATTTTTGGAATAAAATATTTCAGGAGAAAGTTAACGAATACAGGTTTGGTTCAAATATATAGCTGGATTGAAACGAAAGATTTGTAAAGTCTGGTTGGAAGGTGCAAAAGATACGAAAAGAAATCCGAAAAGCTTTGAAACAGTTCGTGCAACAACCGACTGCAGAATCAGAAAATTAAGAAAATTGTATCAAAATGATTTTCGGTGTACACTATTTGATGGCTTACATGAACGCTTGTAAATTTAAGTTATTTGGTAATTATAATCTTGTCTTGTCACTTTGTATTAAATGAAAAATTATTTTTGGATTTATTTTGACGTTTTGACGTCAATTTTGTAACAAAATATAACAACTAAAAATTAACTATGTTAACTGAAAAATGTGTAACTCCATGAAACTTCTGAGTTTATTGATGCAAATTGGAAGATAGGTTCTTCTGTGAATGCACAATATACGAAGTAAACCTTATTAGCTGATTTCGCAAATATTTCAACAAAATAAACATATCATTCATGTTGCGTTTTTATTGGTCCATCCGGTATTGGTAATCTTGTTGGGGTACATTGGAAGAACAAAAGAGATGTGTTGAAACGATCCAACGTAGAAGGGGTGACCCAATTACTAAGCTGGAAATCATTACAATCACATGAACGTTTACAAATGTGTACTGGTAGGGTCCTAATATTTGAAAGAAAAGTATTTGTCTTGTATTTACACCATATCCATACTGTTATAATATTGGGCCATATTTCATACAGGTTTTTTAACTTTAGACCTTGTGGTGAAGATCTAGAATTGCAAGACATTTTGGAATTGTCCACAGAAAATGTCAACATCAGTGCTGCCAGCAGCTCATCAAAGAGAGGGAAACACTTTTTTGTGAGCAAGTTTTCCCAAAGAAAAAATATTGCCGAAATTGAAAATATCTCACTGCAAATCCAAGAATGGATACAAAGGGATATATATACCACGGGAAAGAGACCCCGACTTTTCTCAACCTGGATGGTCATATCATTCCTGTGAAGTGCTCAGATCCCAGAAAATTCTTATACTGTGACGGCTCAAGGGTGGGTCCGCAACAAGATGTACGGGTGGGGGTAAACCCGGAAGTTCCAAAACAGTCTAGGCTTAAAGGGAACAAGGAGGAGAAGACACATAAAGGAATCCCAAGAACTAATGAGAACAAAAACATTCCGAGAAACAACGTAGACATTGACCCTCACAGGGTCAATCCAAACAAAAAACCTTCCAAACCGGTGACACAGCCTGAAATCGTGTCCCCTAAAAGCGCGAACTTGGGGGAGCTTTAAGAGGGCGAAATTGCCAAGGAGATGGAAGTTGAAGTAGCAGATGAAGGTAAAACATCAAAGCTAAAACACAAAAACCGAAGGAGGAGAGACAAAATAAAACACAAGAAAGGAAAGTCAATAGATAGGAGACCAACACCAATAACAGTCAACAGAAGAAAGGGAATCCAGGTAACCCTAAATGACCAGACAGTTGCTATATCCTACTTTGACCTAAGAACACTACTAGATTGGAGTAAAACAACATATATATATTCCTTTGTGAAAGGCTTATTTATCAATTTTCTGGCAATTTTTGTCCATTCATACCCATTCATACACAAAGATGAGGAAAGCAATAATAAAACTGCATGAATGAAACAAAGTAGAATTTAGAATTTGATAAGAGCAAGGAGAGAACAGAATTTCTCAAAACCTAACCCTGAAGGTGAAATTATGATGTTTCATGGATTCAACTTTGTGAATCAGATAACACTTGATCCAATGCAAATGACAAATGTTGTAAAAAGGTTTTTTTTTGTAAAAAGACAAAGAGGGATTTTTAGAAGATGATGGAAAGAACACAGTAGATATTTAGGATAAAAAAGGAATATTCACAAGATAATACCTAACTACGTTACCTTATAATTCTCTTTCCAAATTTAAAAGGAGAAAAAGTCATCAGCTTTTACATTGAAAGAAGAAAAGAGTTGCAGATGAAGCAGGGAACAGAGTCCCAAAAACTAAAATCAATCTTCAACTTGAAAAGGAAGTTCAGAATGTGTTTGAGTAAAAAAAAACAAAAAAAAACAAACAAGGAAAACCAAAGATGTCAAACTCTTATTGATCAACTGTTTACGCATTTAAATGTGAACAGGAAAAACGATGCGAGAGGAGAAACAAGAAATGCAAGAAAAGGAAAAAATACAGAGGTGATGAGAAGAGTGAATGAATTTTCCAGTATCAAAAAATTTGTCTGATTTTAGATCGCCTGGGTTTTCAACACATGCCTGTATTCCCACCAATTATGCTTTTAAAATCACAGAAATATCTTGTGATTGTGATGGTATCCAGCTCTATAGAGAAAGTTTCTTGTATCCACGAGTATTTAAATACACCCCTTTTAATAACAAAAAATAAATAAAAAATGTCTTACAAGCCACTTTACCAGTATCATTGGATTTCATTTTGCATGAATAGAAGTTTTTGTATCCAGGATTAAATTGCCTCATAAAACCAGTTAAATCATTACCACTATCCCAAAACAAGCTCTTGAAATCCTCATGAAAGCCAAAGACAACATCTAATGTAATGAGTTATTATGTTGAAAGAAAAATACCATCTTCCAAAGACATCATTGTCCAAACAAAGCAAAAATGTGGACCTGAAAAGACGTTTAAAAAGTTTATTCAATTTTGCACAAAAAATGAAAACTACCAAACCCTGAAGTGAGGCCAAAAAGAGTTGTTTCCAGAAAGGCAACTGACAAAAAGAATTTTTTTGTCATTTTTAATTAATTTCCATTTAATGTATCAATTGGCCAAAATCTCAATGGTCAAGGAATCTAATGAATTGAAAAAAATGCGATTAAAAAATAAGTCACATTTGGTTGCTTCAACTTAATATTTTTCTTTCAAGGTCTTAGTAGTTTGAAAAAACAACAACAGTCTCAAAATGTAACATTAACATAAAACCAGCAAAGTAATTTCATTCAAAATCAACAACCTTATGAAGTAATTGGGAACTTTTTAGACTGATATCTTAGGCAAGACTGACCCTGTTTTTGCTAAAAACGAAAAAGTAAAAATATCAAATCTTCCCCGTTACCATAAAAAATACGATTTGTAAATAGTTAAGAGTCTGAAAAAAAATTTAATATTAAAACTAAAACTTTATAGATGTAAGCATTAGAGTGTTTGCAATTTAGATATTTATCAAAGAGGAAGAATTTTATCATTCAAAATAATTAAATGTTGGGAATGATTTCAAGATTCTTACTGACCCTTAAATATGACTAACCGACCAACCTATTCAAAACTGACAATCTGCCTGTAGAACGATAAATTAAATTTGTCTCACCTTATAATCTCTCAAAGCTAACAAAAATAATGATAACAGGGTAGCGGCAGGGTGCGTATGAATAAAAGTTTGACTGGCCAATTTTAGGAAACAAAAAGGTCTGAGCGAAAATTATGACAAAACCCATTTTTTGAGTCACTTACCTATTATATCTAGCTTAACATGATTGCTTATACTTTGCATCTTTGGATCTATAAGCCATTCAAATATATAAGAGATCTCAACCAAATTCAAATGTTGACAAAGATACTTGTCTTGTACAAAATCCATATCGTCCCTTGAGGCACCATAAGTCAAAGTGCTAAAATGTAAAATGATAATAACAATAAAATGACTTGCATGAATGAAAACATATGTTTACAAAACTTCTCTTCTCTCTTTTGACTCATGGATCAGTGATCCACAAAATGTAAATTATTACCATCACTAGGTTACTCTGGTAATTTGAGAGAGGAATTTTTGTAAAGTATGCATAATCTACAGACTATGCATAATCTACAGACCATTTTCACGTTTCTTTGGTGTAAGTAGTAAAAACCATGTGGCACGGTGGTACAGTGGTTATCAGCCTTGATTATTGTCTGGAAGACAAAGTTTCAATTCCCACTTGCACCAGCTCACTTGACAAGTGAGCTCACCTTTGCCCGGATCAACCCATGGCATGTGAGGGGAATTGGGTAGTCAGTACAAGGTTGCTGACGAGATACTTACTAAAAGAGTATCCATAGTTGCGAAAATAGGCTGGAAAAGCCTCCTGAAACACAAACCAAATAGAAATAAAAAGTGAATTGATGGTTATTCAGGTACAGTGTATTAAAAAGAAAATAATACCTTTATACATGGGGTGGTCAAAATGGATACACCTATGCATTGATATGTATAATTGGTGTGATGTAGATGACAAGGATTATCTTCCAATAATCAGTATAAAAAGTCGAGTTATGATTTCAATATCTTTACATCAACTTTCAACTTTTTATCTACTATAAATGATCAAAATCAGATTTATACAGTCAACAGATAACTCTTAAAAAGAAGGCTGAAGGAAGTTTGTTAAATGTGTATACAACTACCTGAATAAAGTTGTCATTTTTTCATAAGTTATAAAGCTATAATTTTACAGGCCTCCCAGCCTTGAATAGTCATAATAATACAGGAATAGAGGACAAGAATTAGTTGATATAATGGACAAATCAGGACGAAGATAAGGTATATACAGGAATTTCCAGGACAAAAATAAGGTAAGTATAGGAATTTTCAAAGAAAAACAGTTCACTTCAATCTTTTGGCATGTTTATAATACATTGGTCTATTCATAGGGGGGATTCTCCCTTTTCCAGGGGGTATTTTAATGGAAATTTCCTAGGGGCTTTGGCTACGCAAAAAAATCCCTATAAGTAAAATTGAGATTTTTTCCAGTTAGACAACTCAGCATTGTCTCCACAAGCATATAATTTCCAGCAGTATCAAAAATGCTATGAGAAATTTCCATGGGGTTGGGGTGATTCAAACGAACATAAACAACAGAAAATGAGCAGAATGAATATTCACAAAACAGTATAAATAAATATATTGGAAAAAGTACTAATCTAAATTTTATGAAAACTCAATATGAGCACAAAATTCAGAAAAAGATGATATTTGAGGAAGATTGAGGAGCAAAAGACGAGGATAATAGATAAAGAAGAATGTGAGTGAAATACAAAATCTTGAACTATTACAGTGAAAATAGAAGACAAACATTAAAATACAGGACGGTTGGGAGGCCTGCAAGATGGAAAAAGGCAACTCAATATCGGTTTACAGCTATTGTAAGAAAAACATGTGTTTATCAGTTTTTAACCTACACAGGATTTCAGCCAATTTCGAAAATATCCTCCTACTTTAAGGGCAGGAATTTTTTACCATTTTGACCCCTTTTTGCAAAAATTTCTGCCCTGTAATTTCTGACTTATTTATGCAAAAAACAAATTTTTCTTAGATTTGTGAAAGCTTTTTCCTAGCCTATATAGATTCTTGGGCTAATAAGCTATTCCATTTTAAAACCATACATTTTTTTGGAAACTTTAAACATCAGCTTACCCCTTGGATATCTAGTTTAACCCCTCGGAAACCTTTTTTTATATTAAAAAAAGTAAACATCATAAGAGTCACATGAGCTTCTCGTCAAGTATGGAATCCGTGAAAATTTACGCCGAAGATAATATTCTAATAGTTATAGCTTACGCCAACAAAAATTTGAAATCCTGCGAGCAAATATTTTGACGCTGAAGGCGGAAAAACGCAAGGATGTTATGATTCTTAGCGCGGCGCGGAAAGTGGAGTGAGGGGAGTGGGCTAACAGAAGAAGAAACTTCTCTTGATGGTACTCGAGATAACCGATAATCTTCCTGGAATTCGCACAAAAGCTGAGGCATATGCTGACGACTTCTCAGCAGCTGATTCCATACGTAACCTTATGACCTGGTGGCTGTCCCTTTGATGCAGACCTTTGTTCGGAATACCATCCGGAAGCGAGCAAATTTTGGCTAATTGTAAAGCCAAACTGTCTTGAGGATGCCCAGCAAACCTTCTCAACCTCAAAAATGTGCCACCATCTGTTCAAAAACCTATCGAGACGAATTTGTCACTGAGAAGATCAATAAATTCTTCAACTTCTATCCGAGATTGGTAAAATCGAGCCACATGCTGTGTATGCCTGTTTCACATCCGGATTCAAACATAAACTCACGTTCATCATGAAAACAATCCCTGGTATTGCAGACCATTTGAAACAAATCGATGAAATTGTTCTTCATCAGTTTATTCCAGCGATCACTGGTGGGATACATGTTCATGTCCTTACCAGCAAAGTTTGGTGGACTTGGTATTACGATCTTTGCAGAGCAATGTGCGAACGAATACGCCAATTCACGTTCTATTGCTTCTCATCTCTGCGACGCCATCAAAGAGCAGAAACGTAAATACACTGAAGATCCAAACGTCAGCAAAAGTAAATCTAACATTCGAAAAGAAAAACTTCTGAACATCAAAGAAACCATACAACTTCTGTCTACTTTGCTGGACGATACCCAGAGGAGATTGTTGTCATTGAATCAAGAAGAGGTGCTTCGTCTTGGTTGTCGACGCTCCCATTAAAGAGTGAAGGCTACCATCTATCAAAGCAATGCTTCCAAGATCTTATTCGTATTCAATATGGCTGGCAGCTTCCTCGAACACCAACCAAATATGAATGTGGATCGTTGTTTTCGCTGGACCACGCTCTTTCGTGCAAAATAGGGGGTTTCATTTGTTTAAGACACAACAAATTGAGAAACTTCTTCACAAAGATGATGAAAGAAGTTTGTCACAACGTTTGAGTTGAGCCACTGTTGCAATCATTGATGGGGTGCAAAAGTCTTCCAAAGTCTTTGGTGAAAACTAACGAAGCCCGACTAGACGTTTCAGCAAGAGGTTTCTGGGTGACAGGCCAAAAGGCATTTTTTGATATAAGGGTGTTCAACCCTCTGGCCAAAAGGTGTCACTTTAGAACCTCAACGCTGTTACGAGCTAAATGAAAACGAAAAGAAATGCCAATATAACAATCACGTTTTGGAAGTCGAACACGGTTCACTTACGTCATTGGTGTTCTCGGCAACTGGTGGATGGTTGTGAATGTGGAAAAGCCATCTGTCGGCTTGCTATGATTCTTGCGTAAAATAAACATTGTTTGTAAGCTGAAAGTATGTTGTGGTTAAAGCGTAAAATAAACTTTTCACTCCTAAAATCTGTACATGTTTGTTTTTGAGGTAGTCGCTCTGTGAGTCCACTTTGGGCTCTAGAGCAGGACATAAATTACTGTCCTAGCGTTTCGGAGTGTTTCTCTAAGATTTAAGTCATATTTTTTCATATTTTTCAAATTAATCAATTTACATTTTCCCTGTTAGGAATATTAGTTTTGTTAATTTATGGCATGCCGGCCGGGACTGCGGCTAAAGCGTCTTGAAGAAAGTAAAGTTTTTTGTTTCTTTAATTCTCACTCCAGCCAATTATTTTCTATGTACGCTGACTATGACTTTCTTAGTTATCTCTACGCCAGCACGCCAGAGGTCTTCGAT
>JAUJPO010054237.1:0-28995 GCA_032270745.1 Tiaropsis multicirrata
TCCGCATCTTGACTTGGAGAACGATAGAGAAGACAAATTATAAGTTTTTTAGTACCAGAATTGACTTCGCAAACAAGGCACTCATCAAGAGAAGACAGCTCGGGTCTCGCCTTAACGGATATATGGTCTCTGTGATATAGGCAAACCCCACCCATTTTAGAATTTGAAGGGTGGTCAGATCTAATGAGTTCATAATTTTCTATTTTAAGCCTTGGATCTTCCCTATCGATAGTAGAATCGAGAAAAGATTCACCAATGCAAAAAATGTCAAACTTATGAACATTTAAAAAGGCAGTGATTTGAGCAATCTTCGAAAATTCATCAAAACTCAAACACTATTTAAATTCCAATGGCAAACGGACAAGGTGTTGTCCCTCTCACCCGGCCCCGGATTCGACTCAATATCACCCCCTAAGAGAAGAAGACTAAGCTTGAAAAATATATAAAAATATTGCACCCAAAAGAGGTAGAAGTGCCAGGGAATTAGATTTGGAAAGGGCAAAAAAACTTAGATCAAAACATAGACCAAAACCAAGACTTGATGAAAAAAACCTCACTGAGTTAAACAAACCAATGCACGCTCTATACTGCTGCAAGCTTACTCCCATAACAAGATTCTCAATTCAACATCAATTTCATTAGGCTCTAACTCAATATTCATATCTTTAAGCCTTGATAACCTTATCCACACAATCACTACTTGATTCGTCTGCACTTTTTTTGATTCCATTGATCCTTAAACAACTTCAACGAGAATATTGCTCTTGAGCGTCATTCTGTTTTAAAGTCAATCGAACTACTTAAAACAGCATTTTTATCTTGAAGGATTGAAAAGTTATTTTCTAATTTCAAAATTCTTTCCTCGTGGAAACAGATTCTTTTTCTAAGGAAGCAATCTTTGTATCTTGGTAAACAATCTTATTGTTCAGAGTCTGGAAGATATTTTTTATTTCGGCTAAATCATCCTTAGAAGCAAGATTTTCGAGCTTCTTGTCCATATTTTCAATCATTTTTTAAATTTCAGTTGAACTCCTTGTCTTTTGACTCATATTACCAATACAAAACCACAAAAGCAAGCCAAAAGCAATCCAAAAACCAAAAGATACTAGCGAAGTAAAAAAATTAAGCCAAAAATTTCAAAACGCCCTTTTTTCTTTAACACGTCAGCGAGATGAGAGCATGACCGTTCACCTCCGTGCCAAAAAGACTTTGTTAAAATATTACTAAATAATTATAATTAAAATATACCTTTTCTTGCTTCCTTAGGACCGAAAAAAAGACGTGAAAATATTGAATCGTTGCTATTCTCGTCACCATGGCTACCATTTTTGTTTCCACAATCACCACAGCAACCGGTTTTCTTCTTCTTGGTCGAACTTTTCTAAAAGATATCAGTAGCAGATATAAGAAATAAAAAAAATGCAGAAGATATCAATCTTTCCTTTCGTCCCTAGTTATTCTTTTCTTTGGACCCAATAAAAATGTATTGATGGGAGTAGTATCAGTATTGGTCTTGCTTCCACTAGACGCAGCAAAGAGCTAAGCGAATGTATCAGTTTATGTTAATCAATGCACGTTAAAGGCTTTTTTGAGAGGGTAGGTGGTCAATTTAATCATAAGCCACCATACCTTCTTTTTATTAGCATAAATACAGTGAAGAGAAGAAATGTTCTCAACTTGGCTTTTTAGAAGCCTTTTATGGAAGGGCTATCACAGCTCTTCATAAGTATCCTCATACCACCTCACCTTCTTCTTGGCACTTTGAACTTTGGTTAGACTGCCATTCAAGCTGATATCATTTAGTGAGGCTTGACCTGCTGCTCCAGTGTCGGGAGAGTTGGAGTTAGAGGTGTCAGGTGGTGAACGATGATGGTATTGCTTATACCTTAAAAAAAAAAATGTCACAAAATTGTGGAACAAATCAGGACTTTCACAAAGGCGGATACAGAAGGCACTCAAAGGTTTTGACGGACAGTGTTGACTTCCATATAAGGTATAAATGAGCAAAAGCAACAATTTTTCAGAACCTTCTGTATCCGCTACTGTTTCAATTTTAAGTAAGTTTTCGGCCGCCCGCAGTCGAGGGCGGCCCGAAGGCTCCCTTTTCTTATAGCTATCTACCCGAAGGTAGGGGAGGGCGCCACTCCTTTCCCTGGATTTCTCCACTTACCCTCGCTCTAATCTCTTAATGCTGAGTGCCAAGCAGGACAGCAGTGAGTACCGGTTTTCAAGTCGTTGGTCTGACCCGGCTGGGGCTTGAACCCGCAACCTTGAGAACGGGAGGTGAACTCTCTAACCACTAGGCCACCGTCACTTGTTTCAATTTTAGCTTTAGTTTAAGGAGGGTGTTAATATGGATATTGTTAACAATAGAGTCCTTTCTACACATACAGAAACACATATATAGCCCGAGATGCATGTGATGAAAACTTGAAATTGTGTCTGAAATTGAACTCTGAGTGATTCCGAGGGACTAGAAATTTAATCTGATGTACGCCATCTTTAACCTTAAAATAAAAATCAACGTATACATATAAATAATATTCATACATAAAAATGTCTTCTTGTTGTGACAAATAATCCTCGTCCTCTTTATTATTCTCTTCTTTGTGGCTGTTTCCACAACGTTTCTTGCAACATGTTGGACAGCATACACAACAACGACAAAGACGTTTGAAAAGTCTTTTAAACCGTCCACAACACCCACAATCGTCATTTAATAACTAAAAATAAATGACATTGTATTGACTGAAAAAATACAATATTTTATAATTACCTTTTTAAATGGACTTTTTTCCAGAAAACCTCATTAAAACCTCATCAAAACCAGCAAACTCTAGGAGATTTACAAACAAAATGTCCCCTTGAAACATACAAAAATATAATATATAAATTTTCCATGTTAAATACAACAATGCACCACAAATATTCCCTTGTAAAATACAAAATGAATGACAAATTCTCCTTGAAATACAATAATACAAAAAAAAATCTCTTTGAAACATTCAATAACAAACATTATTTTTTTTAGCACAAAAATTTCTTCTTCGTGTTTTTCCCTTATAGCTCTAAATTATAAAACAGAAAATAAAATTTAGCCACTCACCCAAGTTTTCTACACGAGTAACTCCCAGGACGAAAAATAAAAATAACAAAGTCCACACTGTCTTACTATGCCAAATTTTCCGTATGCTTTGTTAATTTTGGCTACATGTAAACTTGTTTGCATGATACTGATTTCGACAATGGCATTTTTAAAAACACATGTACACTGTTTTAAGGATAATATCAACATTTTCGAGGATTACCCTTCGGATTTTCAAGTAAAAAGCAAAGAACCCCATTGGATTTTTAGACCATCTTCACTCAATTTCCAACATTTCTTAGACATTTTTTTGCGTTATCCTCGTTATGTCCGTTCATTTTCCCAGATTTTGGTGCACCCACTCGGAAATCCATCACATTTTATGAGCGGATTCGTCAAACAGGAAATTAGTCGTAACATACCGTGAAAATGGTGAAAAATTGATCATGATTCGAAGTTATCAATTTTGCAAGAAAATTATACGTACATACATACCGGTTATCAAGATCTCCCAGAAAAATGCTAGGACGACTAAAATCACAAGCTTACCAGGTGAAGGAACAAGATGATCAAAACCAGAGTGACACACAACCATAGCAACGTGCCAACCACTTGTCCAAATATATTTGGATAATCTGCCAATAAAAAGGCACTGATTGTACCAGCCACAACAAAAAAATCAATGGCCAACACACACAGACCACAATGCCAAACATCACTCAAATTTGATATGAACAGGTGTCTCGTTTTCAAGAAAATGTATGTTGATATGAGGAGGAGTATGATAAACCAGAGCATTGCAAAAGCAAAGGGATATGAGAATCCTTTACATATGTTGATGTAAATGTATTCCTCAATGAAAGGATCAAAATTGATGGTCTGAAAAAGGAAGAAAAATATACTGGGTAACTCAAAAAAAACTTCGCACGTTTGACGGTGTATAGGAGCCCTCAAAATTATACAACAAACTCAATTTTGCTTTCGAGTAATAGAGCAAGGTCTAACTTAAAAATCTGGTGTTAAGAATAATCGAAATATTCAATAGGGAGTACAGACTTTTCTGACAAGTCTAATAAAACACTCACCAGAGTTGTACAATGAATCTCTTCCCGTTTCTCAATAACCTTTTCGGACATAACAAACGGGGTGACCAGCAACCAAACCAACAGAATGAACGATGTAAACAATACAACCAAAAACCACCATAGAAACATTCGCTTTCTGGATTGGTTGGTCAACACTAGCCAGTTTTTACGTAAAACTCTCAAAGCTAAGTATAATTTTGCAAATAAAGTGCCAATGATGAATGCAAATCCAAGACAAAATAGAACAGCTCTTAGCATGCATATATTTTCCCCAGTAGTACCAAATATATTACTTTCTGGTTCTGTCACAAAGAAGATCAACGAAATGTATACTGAAATGGCACCAAATATGACCAGTAGGTTGATTTGCCAATAAGTGTTTCGAACATATTCACGTTTCCGACGAACTAGTACGTAAATCATGAACAAGAGTGCCAAGGCAATCCCAATCCAAGCTAAAACAAACATAGTCAGGTGTATAGAATAGCTTAGAAGCCTGTAGGTTTTCTTGGTTATCATATCTCTGTGCGGTCTCCAACCTAGCCAGTGTACTGATCTCAAACGTAACACACTATGCTCAGTCTCAAAAACACCAACATCATCCAGATTGGATCCAGTCAGGCTTTGGTAAATGCTGATATCGTTATATCGATTACCAGTGTGATCAAATCGGATTCTACCAGTTATCCCATTGAAATCAGTTGTTTTGACCAGCGCTGAGAGTAAATTTCGAGCTTGAGTATCACCATAAAATACGTGATCAAGGTTAACTTTCATGGTTTCCAATGCTGGTTTTGCCCTTTTCAAGATGTTGAACATGGCCCAAACAGCATCATAAGTATATCTTGCAAATGTACTGTTGTAGTTGTATTTCAGTGGTGTCATTATTCCTTGGAATTGACTGTCAAATGTTGCTGAAGTCTGAGAAGAAATGAATTGTGAAAAAATAAAATGAGAATAGAAAAGATTGGTTTTCATTCTACTTTTAATCAAAAAAATCATTTTTTAATTTTTCAAGTAATTTACAATTTTATTGGCAAATAATTCTAAAAAGGAAAGGAATTAATTCAAGATTTTTTTATGTTTATTTTACATTCATATTGTATGCCAGGTGAAACAGCTCTGCCTCTAATACTCTTATTTATGAAAATGATATTCGTTTTAGTTCTATGGCGTATTGTTATTTCCAATTAAAGTTATACAATCTTTTTGTATGTTCCAATCTCCTAAAACGACCTCCTATGACAATTCTTTCTCAGTCAAAAATAATACTTCCTAAAAGCTCAAGTTCAACGTTTCCAAAAAATGGGTGCCATAATTATACCTTGTGTACTGCAATATGTGGAAGACTTGCATCTGGCAATCCTTTGATTAACAAGAAAAATTGGTGTCTCATGGCACACGCAACTTTGTCTGCAGAGCATACTGAAGTGGCACTTGGTGTAAACTGTTCAGTCATTAGCCACACGTAGCGTGGTGAGAACATTTCCAAGCAGTATATCTGGAAGAAAAATATATGATGGGAAAGTGAGTAAAACTGTCTTAAGTCATTTCATAAATATAAGCTAATAGTAAAATCACTAAGATAGAGCAGATTTTGCTCTTGTTGGAACAAATATCTAAAATGGAATGAGAGACAAATTTAATTTGTTGTTCTACAGGCCTGACCAACCCTGTTATCGTAAAAAAAAGGATTTCAGTCTGAAAATTTATTCCATAATAAAAGCAAAACCTTTTAGATGTAAGAATTAATTATATCTCATTTATCAAACAGGAAGAAATTTTTATCATTTTGACCTAAATAAATGTTGGGAATGATTTCAAGTGTCTTTATACCAACCCTGATGAATAAAAATATTTTTATTTTACCGATCGACCGACCCATTTAAAACTGACGATCTGCCTGTAGAACAATAAATTAAATTAGTCTAACTATTCTTGTGTATGTGCTATAAAACCAGGATTTTCACACAGCTGAAAAAGTTTTTTCACAGTTTGCCCATAGTCAGTATAAAAAACCTTCGTCTGGAAGTATTTTGTTTATGTAAATCAGTTTGTTTTGCAATACATTGCCGGACCGGTGAATTTCTTAGTGACTATGGTTTGTCTGTCACTACTTTTTGGTAGTAAAAATATTTGTATTCCTGCAATCAATATCAAAAATTGATATTACCTGGCAAAATACTTGTGATGCATATGCATTACTAAAAGAGCCAAGTATGACTTTCACGCCACTTTTCTGAAAAGTAAATAAAATATAATTTTAAATCGAGAATCATTAATTTCAAAGTCTTTAATATTTTACTTCTAATCTTTTATTAGGAGACATCTGGAATCAAATGATACATGCAACAGAATGTACATGGATAAAAAACATAACTTTAACCCTTTAAGTGCCAATGTTATATGCTATACAGGAGGGCGAAGCCATTTTCAACTTGAAATGTTAGTTGATGGAAATGAAATGGGCATTCAGTTGCAACACAAAATATTTTGAAAGCTGGTCTTTGGGAAGAGATTTTGACCTTGAAAGTCAAAAAACTGCCAAAATTTGCCAAAAAATTAATTTTGATCATTTTTTGGTCATATATGTGGACATTGAGTGAAAAAAAATAGTACAAAAAATTTGTTCAGTTACACTAGATTCTGTCTTTTACCTAATAAAATTGAAAAATAATTGATTTTAAGCTGCACCACTGAGGGCTGCGCAGCAGGCCTGACTTTGAAAGAAAAGCCTTCCACCACGCTTAAAACGGGCAGTAAAAAAAAAGGAGACTTAGCTATCTAACGAGCTATAAACCAACCTATAATTCCTTTTGGTTCAGTAGATATTGACGTTTAAAGTTTGTCCTAGCTCATTTTAACAAAAAAGTACCCAAAAAAAAGAATCGACATGGAAAGGGTTAAAAAAAATTATTTTACTAACTAAATTCTTAGAATAATTAGCTTTTATTAAGTCCTGTAAAACACAATCCATAATTTTCAAATTCAAATGGCCACAAAGACAAACTTTTTTCACTTCAGATTTAGACTGCTTTTCCAAGATAACCATCTGTCAAAATGGAAGAATTATCACCGATTCATTATGTTATTCAAATCGCTTAGTGCAAAACATTAATACCTTTATAGAATTGATTGTTGTAGTTGGGTCAGTATGAAATGACTCTTCATAAACCACATTGACATCATTTGAAATCAACATCTGACGTAGAAGGTTGTTCATCTATCAAAAAGAATTCACATGTATGTAACAGACTAGCCTGTACCAAACCTGCACAGGAGCTGATTTTTACATTTAAAAAAATCTTGCCATGTGTGGGTTTGTAACGTTTCATTAACATTTTCTTGTGTTCTGGGGTTCTGGAGACAATTGAGTGTTTTACAAATTCATCACAGAAAATTGGCGATCATTTATTCTCTTATGTAACTTAAATTTCCCATATGTGTGACAGCAAGGAAAGATAACTTAAGATTTTCATAAGACATAAAAACCTTTTGAACACAAAGGAATTTTCGTAAGCCTCTTACAAAGAACAGAAAGAAAAAAGAAGGAAAAAGCGTTCAAATGATGACTTTTCGAACAAAGAACGTTTGAATATACATTTGTACATTATGGCCAAACAATAAACATCTAATCAATCTATTAAAAATGGTGGCCAAATGATGAAGAGTTTTCTATTATTTAAGTAGGGAAAGTTGGTTTTCTATTATTTAAGTAGGGAAAGTTGGTTTTCTATGATAACAACCCAATATCACAGACCCAGTAGAACCCCTACCCCACTGGTAAAATGGGTCTGGAAAACCGTCCCGGTGGAAAAAAAACCATACCCATTTAAAACAAAGAGGTTTTGACTCGCTGAATTATTACTTGTGGAAATGTACCATCCCAACTAATTTTTTGAGCTTAGAAGAAAAGAACTTGGCATTTGAAGTGGAAAAAATCTAATTTTGTTATACCCCATCCCTTACAGGGCCGTTACTTAAAGAAATATGTGCGTGTCAAATAAGTTTAACTACATGTATATTTTGTTGAAAACAATTAATGTTCCCATTGTAACATGGAATTGAAAGCCAAGTTCAATTGTATTGAGAGATTGTTTTTTAAAACGTATAAAAAAATCTTTAGAATTTTAATGACACCATTGAATTTGACACCAAAAAACTTGAGGGCGGCAAAAGGCAAATTGGTGGATTAGAAAATTCTGAGGGACAAATCACATGAATTTTAGTTTTTTTGTTTCTGAATTTTTGTTTTAAATAACTATAAAGAAAATTAGAAAAAATAAATCCAACTGAATTGATATCTAATTGCCAATTAATTTTAGATAATGAGGCCTTTTAATCGTTTGACAATGTTACATATTTCTAGCATAGTCTATAATTACAAAAATTTCCCAAATTTCTTTCAACTTGTTAGGGCAAATGAAAAAGAAATTTTGCAAAAGAATCATTAAAAATGGCCAAAATTTAGAGAACTTGCAGTAGCTATTAATCCACATAAATTTGCAATTTAAACACTAGATAGTTCTTTGATGGTTAATAATGGTGTATACCCCATATAAAATTTCAATGAAAGCAAATCAACAATAAATAATACTTAACAAAATCAAACCTGGTAGTAATAGGCATCAGAGCTGTAAATCAAAGCCACGTTCAACCATTTGTAGTGTTTGACCATCTCAACTCTTGCCATGTTGAAATGATATGTGGATGGGTTGAAACGATAGAAATTTGGATAGACATGACGTTCGTGTGATAGATATAAGTCATTTGTTCCAACTGAAAACTGAACAAAGAAAATAACAATAGCTTGGTGGTTATAACAATAATGAAATAGATGGCAGTGTTCAAATACCCTTCAAATTTATTATCTATTATTAATATAAATTATTAACTATTTAGTTTACCCATGTCCATAAACTGCACTTCTACTCTAAGGTCTCAACAACTAAAGTCACTTATGTGAATAACGGTTGGAAAATTTTTTTTTTTAATTGGCGAAATGGTGAAAAAATTTGAAAAATAATTAGCAGAGGGAGGGGAAATCTATTACAGACCAGAGAGTACTTTCTTTGAATATCTATTTTTCAAATTGTTGAGTGGCAATCATAATTTTGTGGTCTTGCAAATAAAATTTCATACTTGAATAACACTTTTGGACTTTAGGCCAGACACAGCAGCAACCGTCTTAGCAAGGAGATTATTTTCAGGTCCCAAGAAGAAGACAGGTGGTGGCTTCTTCTCCAAATGATTCAAAAGTATATGACTTGCTAAATTATGAAGATCCTGAAATAAAACAATGATAAAAATACCGATTGGTCAATTTGATAATTAAAGAGAAAAATTCCAGATGACTAGGATTTTGAATTTAATATTACCAGAAAAGATAAATATAATTAGTCAAAATAAATTTTGCAAGGTGGTGTAAAATTATTTGTTATTCTTGTCTTCAGAGGTAAAAAAAAGGATATGTGATTCTTAACACCAAAATTTCAAATCTGAAAATCTCTTCCCCCAAAAGAAAAGGATAAAATTGTCAACAAAAAACTGGAATCAAGAAAATTTCAATTAAATAGAGCTGAAGCATATTATGATCTTTTCCCACAATTCTATAAAATCTAAATTGCATTTTAAAAATTAAATTCAAAACTAGTCTATTTCGTCTGAAAAAATCAGGGTCTGGATGTTAACATCTCTCTGATATTATTTTCTTGGTCTTTAACACTTTTTTGCAAGTGTCCTTTGCTTGTCTGAATAGTTTTTATTTTTTCCTCTCCAACTTTTATCTTTTTCTTCAAATTAGCGCGAACTTCACCCATGGGCTCCAACATAAACATTCGACCGACTGCTTGATAGGTTCGTGTGTCTTCAGGAAGTGTTGACAACTCTTGATCTGTTAATTTTGCATGTGTGATATTTCTGGTGAGCTGTGCAATTTGAGCTTCAGCAAGTTTGACTTGTTGTGTTGTTGTAATAACCTTCACTTGAAGTTCTTGGAAAGCTTTCTTCAGATCCTCGTCAAAGTTTGGAGTTGCCATTTTTTTATGTTATTTTACAGACCTATGAAAATTTGTCATCAAATCAACTATAATATATGTTTACTCAGAAGACCCATCTCTCTAACCCCAACCCTAAGCCTAACTTAAAAAAATCTGATCTAAAGACCACCAACCCTGAATCTAAATATAAAAATACAAGCCTAACACTCTGGAAGTTAGAGAATATTGACAAGTTTTTGTTCTCACTTGCATCCCTAATTCCTGTAAAAAGCTGGTAATATTTTCTCTACTCTTTGTCATACTGTAGATGGTCCTAATTTTGTCATCCCCTTTTTATCTAGCAGCTAATATCAGGCTGCATCATTTGAAAATTAGAGGCGTGCTGTATATCAAATTTATTTTGATAGTTTATACTCTTCTTCAGTCTCCTTGTATCAGAAAAAAAATGTTTTCTTAGAATTACAAAGGCCACATTTTTTGAAAGATTATTAGGACGAAAAATTTTGTTTAAAGAAAACTTTTGTACACAAAGAAACATTCTTCTTGTTTGTACAAACAATTGTGACATCAAACAAATCTTTTAAATTATTTTAAAACTGACGTTGTCTTTGAGGCAAAACACTCAGTAAATTAGCTGGAGGCACCTTGTTTTCCAATGATATTTCAAAAAGCATTGCTCAGATCTTTTTGAAATTTACATATGATATTTCTAGATACAACTCAGATACCATACTAAAATTTCTTTCAAAATCTTATTCTAGAAACTTTGAAATGATCAAAGTTCTTCTTGCCCCCAGCTAATGTTGTGATCTTTTTGCCTCCTCAAAGTCGGGCCGTTTTGCGAGTCGCATTGTTTATGCGCATCACAAGATAATGGTCTATACTGATGCGTGTTTGTTTCCCTGGAGTCTGAAAACACCTTGGAAAAAAATTTCCCACGTAATTCTTCCTCGCTCCGAATTGTACCCCACTCTCTGGAAATTTACCTTGGACTGTCTGAAATTACGACCCACGATGTGGCCCTGAGTTTGGGCCAGCTTTGGGGAAACAAAAATCCCAGCTGACGTGTAATTTCAAGACTAATTGTTTTACCATGTTCGGGGCAGTCTGCAGAGTTTTATATTGAAGCTCAACATGGTCCAAACTAGTCTAGGTCCTAACAACAGGCCCGAAAATATTCAGGCCACATCAAAGGCAAAAAGCGTCGTCCAAACCCATTTAAGCTAAAAAACCTGTTTGATTATTTGTAATTGAAATAAAAAAGGTTGATAACAAACAAAATGAAATACAAGAAAATAACCAATCTATCAGCACAGACCTCTACCATTAGTAAAGCTTGTTCAACTCCATTTTCCCCATCCACTTTTCTCCACACTTTCTATTTCCCATCCATTTAGCCTTCGACTCTGCTCGCAACCTAAATTTCGGATGTCGCTTCAAAGGATGATTTCTAGAGCTTGCAAGACCAACGCCCTTCGTTTCGCGCATTTGAGCTTTGGTTTAAAGAAACACCCAATATGCATGACGCCCATCAAACACCTTAGTTTTAATTCTTTATACTCTTCGAGCATATACAGTTGAACCCATGTAATTCGAACTCCTATATAATTCGAATACTCACTTAATTCGAACAGATTCTTTGGTTCCCTCAGAATTTACCTTGAAAACCTTACAAGAAAACTCCGTTAATTCGAACCCATGTAATTCGAAAAATCATTTAAATCGAAGAAATTTTCAGGTCAACCTCGATTCCAGGGCGAACGGTCGGCGGGTGCGCGGGAAAATGATAAGATGCAAATAGGCTACTGGCAATAGGAAGCCTACCTTTACGTCATATCTAATGTCAGAAAGCTTATCGCCCTGGGTACGAGGTTGATTTTCAGGTCCCATCGAGAAATTTTAATCACATAATTCGAATTTTTGAATTTTCTCAAAACGAGGTTGAGGAGGCGATCGACATTCTAAAAAAGATGACCCTCTTCGAAACCGAATCATCAAACATCAGCCCATTGATTCAAAAAATCTTCCAAGAAATTTGAGAGAAGAGACAGCGGAACTTGAAACGAGCCAACATCAAAGATTTTTTTGAAAAATTATAAATTGTTAGTTTTTCAACAAAATCAATGTTTTTATCAAGATTGTACTAGTATTTCACTACTCGAGCTAGAAAATAGGAAAAAATGTGCAAAAGTTAACCTGGAAAAGTCTTTTTTCATCAAATCAGGCCAACAAAATAAAAACTCAGTTCGAAACTCATGTAATTCAAACGAAATTCTCGGTTCCTTGAGAATTCGAATTACATGGGTTCAACCGTATTTATTTCGTGTCTATGGCACTGAAATGGTCATGTAGATATTTAAGGTACATATTCAAAAATATTTTATTGCGTGGTTGAGAGAAACTTTGGCAGGCACTAAATTTGCCGGTTTTTGACACTAACTGTCAAATCCACCAATATTAGTACCTGCCAAAAATTGCACCAATAAGGTATACCGGACTTTTTCTGTACATTAAGCTTTTCTTGTACATAAAAATTAGCTTATCCCAAGAAGTACCTATTCTTGAAAATGCTTATAATACAATAACTTGTGAATGAAATGCAGAGATCTTTTTTACCAAGTTTTTCACAAAAGAAATCAATTTTCAGCTTTTCAAGCAAAAGCCTGAGTTGAGGAATTACTAGCCTTGAAACTGACTGTAAACATAAATATAAAACAAAAAAGCTAATTTCATTTTCTAACTATTGAATTTTCATCTATAAATATGTTATTAAAAGTCTTGCTGTCTTTCTGAGTCGTTCATGCTTCGTCCTGTTTGTTTTGATATTGTTTTGCACTGAACTCGGCCAAAAAACCCAAGCGAAAATCGCTCCCTCAACCCTGAATTGCTAAGTTGTGTCTTTTTGGACCGCGCCCAACTCAACTAACCCATCCTTTCGTCTAATCGAGAAAGATCTGAATTGCTAAGTTGTGTCTTTTTGGACCGCGCCCAACCCAACTAACCCATCCTTTCGTCTAATCGAGAAATATCTGAATTGCTAAGTTGTGTCTTTTTGGACTGCGCCCAACCCAACTAACCCATCCTTTTAGTCCAATATCGAGAAAGATCTGAATTGCTTTTACTCCATTACAAAGCATTTAGGCCTGCGTCTGAGATGGTGAACTCTGTTCTTTCCCCTGGTCATAGACACCTCTGACTTACTCTATACACAGCATTGACTGGCACCTCCTACTAAGGACCCTTTAACTTTCTCGATACCATACACCCTTCTCCTATACATTGGTCTTTTTCAAAGCTTCATTTGTAAAACGGCTTCTGCCCTTCACAACCTCGGTGTTGCCTATTATGTTCACTTTTAAAGACTTTAAAGGGAACTTTAGTACCCATATTTTTATCATTTAAACCATATGTTTACAATACCTATAAATAAGTAACAGTATGTAATGCCATTCCTCGTTCATGAGATATTTTAAACATAATTTATTCAGATTTTCGAGTCTCTCATTCCGTTCGAAGTCATTTTTCATATAATCGATAGTGTAAATCAAACTCATACATACACACAATCATCATTATGTTTTTTTTCTTCTTTTTTTCTCATTCAGTGGTATTCCGTACGCCGTCAACATGTCCGCCGTACAATGGGACGTTTATTGTCTACCATTACGTGACGCATGCGTAGACCATATTGTTACTGATCTCCCTTTCGGTAAGAAAATCGGATCCAAAGAACGCAACATGTTCTTATATCCGAAAGCTCTAAAAGAAATGGCGCGCATCTGTCGACCGAGCGGCCGCGCCATTTTGCTCACGCACCACAAGGAGGCGATGAAGAAAGCTTTGAATAAAGTACGCGATCATTGGCGTTTCATGGAGACGCGCCGTATTAACATGGGCGGTTTGAATGTCACCGTTTATATGTTACTAAGGACTGATAAACCATATGTGAAATGGACTGGTGATAAAGACAAAGCTGTAATAAAAACTATCGACAAATTAGACACTAAGAATAAGAAAATTTCTAATGAACAAACAGCTGAAAATACCATTGCGTCTACAACTACAGAAGAATAAAGATTTTTATTGGTAGCTATTTTTTTTGGTAGGATAAGCAATTGTTAAAATAGACATTCTCTCTTCTCTTCGAAGATTTACCATAAATCGAAGTGTCCTTATTTTGGTTTTTCTCGGATTAATTGGTCAGCCCCGATGACCCTTCAAATCTCTTCGGTGTTTTTTTTCCAGGCGGAGGAGGAGGATTTAAGAGTTCGACTATTTATTCCGATTTTTCCGATTTGATATTCGGCTTCTTTTGGAGTATTCGGGAAATCGGGAAATCGGGATCTAGGTTCGCAAAACACTTGAAAAACGTTCAAATTCAAAATGGAGGTGGTGAAATGGTTGAGAGTTCGGTATAAAGGTAAGGAATTAAGATTTCTTCAACCATTTAGCATTTTTAGTGTATAAATTTTTTATCTTTCACCACATCAAAGTCTTCTGCTGCTGTTCTGTAAGTTTTTTTTCGGTTTTCACTAAATTGACTTTTCACAGACCATAGGTATGTCATAACTTTTTGTTTGGGTGTCGTAAAACGAGGGTTGAACCTTGGGCAAGACTATATACAATCCCACCCTTCTAAATATGAGAAGCAAATGTTACAGCTATCACTGTAGCCAAATCTTTATACCATCTTGTACGCTCATAAGAATGATGTAATATGGCCCTGGTGTGATACCGAACGACCCACGGTGGGACGAACATTTTGGGCTGTTCGGACTATGTTCGGGCTTCAAAATAAAAAAATCTGCAGACTGCCCCGAACATGGTAAAATCATTAGTCTTGAAGTTACACGTCAGCTGAGATTTTCCCACGGTTTGCGCTGTTGTATTTAAGAAGGGGAATTGTTAAGTCTCTCCGAACCTTGTGAAACTTTGAATGAGATAAAATATAGTCTGGGAGTCATGTTATGGCTTTGAATGAATTTTCTCTTCCAAAGATATATAATCTTTTCTCTAAAGCTGTCTTGTTAAAATATTATTGCGGTTTTCGTAAAATGGAATTTTTTGAAAAATCAACGCACGCTCTGTGGCCGTCCTAAAATAATCATTGTTTTCTGTCCGTGGCCAGATGAAATCTTTTTTAAGAGACAACCATCTGGGTGTTTGGACCTACCTGGAGGTCCTATAAATTAACCTGTGTCCGTTCGTTCGTCCGTCTGTTACCAGCATTTCTCAGGATTTTGGCCAAAAACGGCCTTAAAAAGAGGTTTTTGATGATTTTCTCCAGATTGGTTCATTTTTTTTTCTGATTTTTTACACAAAGTTGAGTATTTGGATACTCTCAAATGCGACACAACCTGATTTCTCAGGCAAAAATTTTCGCGGCTGATTTTGGCCAAAAACGGCCTTAAAAAAAGGTTTTTGAGGATTTTTTCAGATTGGTTTATTATTTTTTTCAGATTTTTTACTCAAAGTTGGGTATTTGGATACCTACAGATGCGACAGAACCCAATTGCTGATTTTGGCCAAAAACGGCCTTAAAATATTTTTTTTCGTGGTTCACGAAACTATTTTTAAAAGATATTTTGACCACTTACCTAAACGTGGTACTTTTTGACATTATTAATTATTATTTTGTTTGATCGAAGGTAAAAATTGTTAACCTGTTAACATCAGGTTTACCGATCTTCTTATTTATTATTTATTTTCCCTTTGGTTACTTTATCTTTATGTTTTTTTCTGTCTGGTCATCTGACCTTCACTGTTAGGTAGGTCCATTCAGCATGTGGCTTGTTTTTGACTGAAACTGTGAAAGTCTGACAATCGTGCTTATCGTGTCATTTATAAATAAAATTGTACACAAGCTGATAAAAGCATGAAATTTCTCACAGTATAGGGGTCAAAATTGGATTTACTTTACTACTAAAGGGATACCGTCACTTTTGATTGTTTTTGGCCTATTAAGCGACTTTTTAACAACATTAAGCAATTTTGGCTGACCTTCCAGGGTAGCTGGTTTATTAATTTTAGAATCCATCCAACAAATTAAGTTCCCGGCAATATGAACTTTTTCTGCCATCCGCCAAATCATATTTTTTGAACACATTTTATGTAATTTGAAGGCATTATTTTTTGCTCTCTTGTTGTAAAAAGATCGAAGTAGCCATAGATTAATCAAACATGTTTATTCAGTTTTGATGTGAACAAATGGTATTATGTGGCAACCAGTTATGGGTAGGTTTAAATGTGTAGATTTCTCACGATATAGATTGAAGACAAGAACAGTATGTACTGTAATTCAAAATGTGATTTTCAACATTTTGATTTATTCAGTTTCGATGATATTGCTATCACGTGTTTAACTCATTAATTGTGGAAAAAAGTAATGTAATGAATTTGTTGACTAGCTAATTAAATAGTCGTTTAATTTTTGCATTAGTTAATTTATGATGCTAATGACTATGCAAGGTACTCCTCTTTTTCTTTAAACACTTTTTCTTTGGTAAAATAGTAGAAAACACAGTGTTTTGAAAGTGGTCTGTTGGCATAAATGCATAAATGCCAGGTTTCTACACCTCAACGACTTAATTTGACAGCAAACCTTTCTTAACCCATTTCGTCCTTCATTTCATCTTGTGGCAAGTAAACTACTGATTTGGATAGATTTTGGCTGCAACATTAATAATAGTAATTTGAGCACGTATTATCTCCAATGAGATATAGACTATTTTCTGTGATGAACGTTGTAATTACTATTGTAGAGTATGGGACTAGTAGCCCAGCAGTAGACACGTGATGTTTTTCGACCTGCCGGGCGGTCCATTACAGATGCTCATCTGCGTCTAATACTTCGTCTTATTTAGTTTTAAAAAATCTCACCTTTAAACAACCATACAAAGAGAGACAGAAATTTCCGTAAATATCGGATCTGGTACAGCCAAAGATGCTTAGGGATGGTACTTATTTAGAAGCGGGACCTGATTGTTCGGGAGTGATGTTGGTCGCCGCATATATATTACAACGTGGTGTTGGCACCCAGCAGGCGCAAAAAGCGTTGTTTTAACGTCAGAACGTTATTTGGACGTTAGAAAGAACGTCACGTGTCTGCAGGGAAGAATAGCTGATCTATTATAACATTACAATAGCGCGAGGTCTAATACTATAGTTACGAGGTGTGTGGCCTTGCCGACTTAAGTTAAGGTTTTCGGTTTTATAATCTCTTTTGGCAAAGTTCTTTGTGGAATTTACTGTTTCAACTCAGATAAATGCAATCTTTCCCTTATTCACGTGTCAGGTAATTTTCGCATTTTAAATATGCGTCAACATGCAACCACAAATCTGATTTTAAACGGGTTATGATCAAATCACATAGAATCTAATTTTTGTGTCAAAACATAAACAATATCGATCACTCAGCTTTGCCTTAAAGTGCATATTAGTGGCCTCGTTAAAGTAGTTAAAGTAAGGTAGTTACTGAATGTTCCTTGCCTCTTGCTTTTCACTCCGCCTCGCGACAGAATGATGATGTTTTATTGCGTATGTCAAAGTTTCAAGCTATCCAACTCGATTTAATAAAAAATCCAGTTTCTTCGTTGTTTAGGCTGAGCTTTCACGGGGAATTTGGTCTTTAATCGAATTAGAGAACGAATTATTAGGCTCCGTATTTTATAAACCAATAATTTCATTATGTTCTCTCCTGGTACAGCCGTGCCAATCCATTCTGAATCACACGCCACACGCCACTTTTTATTAAAATAATATTACCTTAAAAGTACTAATTTTCGCGCGTATTAACTTTCGCGTATTAAGAAAAATTAATTTTCGCGCACCAGCCAATCGTCTTCAAATTATCGGTATTAACTTTTGCGCACAAAGGCCTCCTATCTATTTTTTTCTAGGCATACAAATAAAAGTGAAGAAATTAAATAAATGTCAAATTGTCACATGGTATTAATTTTCGCGCACTCCTGACTACGTATAATTTTGGTATTAATTTCGCGCATTTTTTGGCCTCTGCGCGAAATTGCGGGAAAATTAGTACCTTTAAGGTAGATTTAAATTTAACTTAAGTTTTAAAACGTTCTTGTGGTTTTTCCTACTCGTACCGGGTCAAACCTTGAAATCCTGGGTAGCGACTTCAATATCTCAAGAACGGTTAATTGTTTGTTACTTCTTAATCCTAAATTAAATCATTTGAAGCAATAAATCATTGAATAGTTTAGAACACGAGCAGAAATTACCGATGCGATCATTGCAGCTTTGCGATACTGGTTTTCATGTATTCCACAATAAGGCACGCGCAAGACTAAAAAATGGAGTTTTGGAGAAAAAATTGCTATCCATCCTCTATCTGGTTCTAGGCTCGCCTTTCATTCATTTTTTTACTTTTTTTAATCACAGTATAGGGGTATTCTCAAATGAATTTATTCGATAATCGAAACTTGTTTCATGGAAAATAGTAAACAGTAGCAAAGTAGTAAAGAAATTGTTTTGACTTAAAGACTTATGCAAGTTCATTACTGACAAACGAAAAGAGTGCAAAAGTCAGCCGCCAAACGGTGCAACATTTCACAGCTCCGCAAAGGATATTTGACAGATAGACCACCTGCTGCACCGTTCTCTTCACCCCAAGTCTCAATTGTGGTTCTCTGCTTCTATATATAGCTTCTAAATATAGTTCATATGGTTTAGCATGTGCTAAAAACATTCAAAATTAATATCTCTAAGGGTCTCGATTCGGCCAAAGCTTGGCGAAAGTGTCTTTTTTAACTACCGAAACTTTTGATGAAATTTTTCCAAAAAGTCTCTCTAAGACTAAGGGTCGGGTTTAAGATTCTAGTCCGCATATACCCATCATCCATCGACCCCCGAGTACCCCTCTCCTCCTTTTTCTCTGTACACAAACGACATAGGACAAAGCAATCGTCCTACTGTTTTCCAGCACCTTTATACAGACGATAGGGACGAAAACCTTCTGATCAAGCTGTGGGAAAGCTTTTATGATGACGTAATTTTTCCCAGATTTTTCTGAAGAGCCAGTTTTTAAAGAGCGTGGCAGTCCCAATAGTTAAAGACTATTTTGATATTTTTGGATATGTTTTTCAGTATAATGAACTGAGAAAAAGCCCAAAATATTTTGGTCTGAAAATGCACAATGGCGGTTGAAGTTGAAGTTTATGGGAATTTTCCACATTGCAGTTTATTTCAATTTAAAATTCAAATTATGCTTTCTGGTAACAAGATATGATATTCTGGTTATTTTGAACATTATGGCCACTTCAGTATCAGTATTTCAAAAAGAAATATAACCTTTCAAAATGGTAGCTCTGACGTCACAAAAACGGCTCAAAATCGATTTTAGAGAAGTTTTAGAGGCACCTGGCCAGGTGTAAGGAGGATCTTTTCTGCTCTCAATGTCTGTTTCTGATAGACAAACTATTCACCTATCCATTTGAGGTGTTTTTAGACAAAAAATGTCAGCCCACTGGCTTCCAGTGGCCCAAAAAGCCCGATAGGTGCTAAAAAATATACTAACTTTGCCTCAACTTTTCAACTTAACCCAACATGCTGTGACCTGAAACTCTTTTGTTCCTGAAAGTCATCCTCCCAGACTTTCAGGATCAAAAGAAAACTTGTGATCTCTCTTCACCAGAACCAATAACTAACTCATGCTTCAGAATCTTCAGAATAATTCAACTTCTGCATTAGAATCACCAAGACCATCAACTCCTGCATTAAAATCACCAGAACCATCAACTGCTGCACTAGAATCACCAGGACCATCAACTCATGCATTAGAATCACCAAGACAATCAACTCCGGCTACAGAACCATCAACTCCTGCTGTAGAATCACCAAAATCATCAACTTTAGCTGCAGAATATCCAGGACCATCAACTCCTAGTCTTCAGAACCATCACATCTTGGTGCAGCATCATCAAAACCAACATCTCCTGCACCAGAATCATCAGGACTATCAAGTGCCGCTGCATAATTACCAAGACTATCAACTCCTGTTGCAGAATCACTTAGTCTATCAACTCTTACTGCAGAATCACCAGAACCATCAACTCCAGCTGCAGAATCAACAGAACCATCAACTTTTGCTGAAAAATGGCTTTGGACCATCAACTCCTGCAGAGAATCACCAGGACCATGCATTCCTGCTGGAGAATCACCAGAATCATAAAATCCTGATGCAGAATCAACAGGACCATTAATTCCTGCTAGAGAATCACCAGCACTCAACTCCTGCATCAAAACACAATTACTATAAACTTCTGATACAGAGTCAATAGAACCTTCAATCCCACCACCAGATTCGCTAAACCATTCAATTTTGCCAGGGGTAACATATTAGGACAACTTTGCCAGGTCACATATTAGGGAAAGCGGGTCACATATTAAGACAGGTTTCACATAAATTTCCAAATTTTAGATATTAAATTAGTAGCCTTTGTTTTTCTTTTTTTTTAGCTTTATCATGTTCTCAAAAACTATCAAATTTGACTTTTACTGGAAACTAATATGGGCTAGGATAAAGAATGATGATAAATAACTTAAACATCATATTAGATGATCTTATATTGGACGCAATGCAATGCAATGCAGATTTACTTGAAAAGTTGAAAAAAATTGATTTTTGTATTTATATTGGCACTATTGTAACAATAAAAATGGACAAAAAAATTTCTGAAGCCTGGTAATAAGCCAGAATCTTTGATTTTTTGTCATTTTTGGTTAGTTAAGAAAATTTTCAAATTAAGATAAAAATTAACGCAGAGAGATCATATAGGTTTTTCTTTTGTTGAAAGTATGGGAGAATGACTATCAGGAACAAAAGAGTTTCAGGTCACAGCATGCTGGGTTAAGTTGAAAAGTTGAGGCAAAGTTAGTACATTTTTAGCACCTATCGCTATCGTGCCTTTTGGGCCACTGGGAGCCAGTAGGCTGAGATTTTTTGTCTAAAACCACCTAGGATAGGTGAATAGTTTTTGAGCCGTTTTTGTGACGTCATAGCTACCATTTCGAAAAATTACATAGTTTTTGAAAAACTGATACTCAAGTGGCCATAATTGGCCAAATATTGTTCAGAATAACCAGAAAAGAATTTCATATCTTGTTACCAGAAAGCGAAGAAATAAGCCAGAAATAAACTGCGATGTGAAAAATAACCATAAACTTCAACTTGCCATAAAGCTGCCATTATGAATTTTTCAGACCAAAATATTTTGGGCTTTTACTTAGTTCATTATACTGAAAAGCATATCCAAAAATATCAAAATAGTCTTAAACTGCCAAGCTCTTAAAAAAACTGGCTCTTCAGAAAAATCTGGAAAAAATGACGTCATCATAAAAAAGCTCTCAGAGCTTGATCAGAAGGCTTTCGGACGTAAAACATTACAATTGAAAATTTGTAGGGTCCTTTTTTTGAAAATTTGAGAAAATTATGGAATTTTTGGGTAATTTTCAGAGAATTTTGGAATTTGAATCCCATTCAGATCGAGGTCACCTTTTTCACGATGTTTGGAAAAAAATCACCAAAACTTATCCCACTTAAGGTACTTTTTTCAAAACCCAGCGGCACACCCCCGTCAGACCATAGGGCCAGTAACCCTTTTTTATTGGCGACTCTCCTATTCTCTAACAAATCGTGATTTTTTTTTATAGGTCTGCGATTTAGAGAATGTTTCTAGGGTCTCCTTTACTTGCCAATGTTTACTTGTTGCCATTAGCTACCATTTAGTTTCTGTGAGGTTATAAGTCATTATGGTTAAACGAATTTTGTAACTAGACTCTCTCAAATGTTGCCAATTTTCTTCACCAAAGCCCTCCGTTTTCTTAATAACCTAATTTTTAATCGAATTCTATAATTAGTTTATAAAATGTTGGTTGTAAATTTTCCGGGTTTTCACTTTTAACTACAGTATGCAAGGATCCTGCTTTTCTCATCCTGTCTGGATGTCTTCTTGGAGTCTCTACTTGGAGTATCCCTTTCATTTTTAGGCCCTGGGGACGAGTTTTAGCGAGGCAAAATCTCCCCCGTGTCTGATAATGATATTTTAAACCTTCACTTCGGTAAATTTTGAAAGCCTACAACTGAGCCTCCAAATAATTAGAAACATACTAAAGTTGAATCCAGTTCGGTTAACAGGCTCAACGCAGTGTTTATGAGTGTTTAACTTTCTACCTAATTCAAACTTTTTCGTGGTTAATTCTTTGTTGGCTGGGTCTCCAAATTCTCTGTCAACAATGCAACAAAAAGTTTTTGTTGAAACCCTTATAGAACTTAAAGTAGATACGTCAATCACTGTTGAAGAGCTTTCATCAGTTATCAAAAAACAGAATCTAAAGGAAACATTGTAAATGGAAGCCGAACGAGTTCGATATATTCACATATATTACTCTAAACAATGAGTCATTCCTGGCTCTCCAATCAATTTATCTGCGTGAGAAACAGAAAACAATCATTTAATTATGAAATTATAGCTTTCGGCTCCTTTTACTCAATTTCCAGGATTTTCATCGCATACTTCACGCCGCATTTTCTGATTAAAGTATGTTAATGATTTTATTTGGTAAGTTTTTCGTAGAAATTATCTTGGATATGTTTATTTGTTTTTTGTTGTTTCTATGGTGAAATATGAAAACTGTTGAAAGTTGCAGTAAATTCATTTTACTGGCTTGTTAAATATTTCCTCATTATAGGAAATATTTGCTAAAACGGCTTTTCTCCTTCACATCCCTGTCTATGTGCCCCAGTGAGCTTTGAAATACCTGTGGGGTGGGAATTAGAAAATTGGGAATTTAGTGGGGTGTAAAAAATGTTCAAAATATGAGTTTGAAATATTGTCGATTTGTACAATATGAGTTAGAGAGACACTATTACAGGCTTCCCTACCAATTAATTTAGCAATTTAGTTTGGAATTAGGACAATTTCACCCAAAATACAGAACAAACTAGGACGAAAATTTAGAAAAAATTGTCTTTCGCCCAAAATTGCAAATTTACCACTTTTTTGTTACATTTATTTGAAGTTTTTGTTTAAAAGTTAGACAAAATTTGACGCTACCCATCAATTTTAAAACTCAAAATCTGCAATTTTAGGCTGTATTTAAAATGGTTTTGAAAAGAAAATAGCTGAAAAATTGGACAATTATGAATATCCTCAAAAAGTAGAAAATAGTAAAATCTTTTCAAAAAGGCCAAAAGTAGTACAAATTTGGAAAAATCTGAGCAAGCCATGTTATCAATTTTATGCCTTAATTCAGGTAAGGTTAGAAGTGTCTATTATCAAATCAAAAATTATATTAGTAGACACCACAACTTCTTTTGATTAACCCCGGACAATTGCCTCCTAGGATAATTATAGGTAGATAGGGGCCGCGGCGAGCTAAGAAATGTGTAGGGGCCACATATATAGGGAGTTGGATATAATATAGTATCTAAGATTTTTTCTCTGTGGTTTAAATTTATTCATTTTCAGCAAAATTTTCCACTGGGGTAGATCCCGGTGGGTCACCAGAGGCAGGGGTGTTCCTTCTCCTCCTTCTTCCATGTCAACTTTTTTGCATATCCTGTATCAAACTTTCTTCGTATTTCTTATTAGATTTTCGACCTAGTTTAGTGAAAACAGGCTACTTTTTCATTTAGCTAAACCCTACTCTTTGTACTTTGTATTTTTATCACGTGACTTTTGAAACTAGAAATACAGGGGCGGGAAAAGGAAAGTGAACAACAAGTGAAAACAAACATGGCGTGTGGTTTTATCAGTATGATGAGACTTCTTAATTTGTTATAATCGTTCATAGCAAGTAGCAAGTAACTAAACTGAAGTAACTGCAGGGATATAATCATGCATTTATAGATTTACATTCCTTAAATGCTTCTGGCAAAGATTGAATCATTCTTCATGGATTTGTCAGACTTTTTTGCTCAAAGAAACATTGATTTTGGTTGGAAAAAAAGGCTAGAAAAAGTTTTCTGAGTAACATTCTAGAAGTAAAAAATGTGGCAAATTCTGACTAACAGAAGAACCTTGTCGCATTGATTTTTTTGTCAAAATCTCCTGTCGATGTAGTCATGTATAATAATGTTGTGATCCAACTCAACAAAGTAACCGAAATGGTATCATAGAACGATCCGATATTGAAAATCTTGTAAAACAAACAAATAAAATGAAAATCTTTGTATATATCACAAAAAGGAGAAAATAACCAATTGAATATGAGCCGCTACAATTTCTTGAATTTGATGAATTCACGTTCTGTGATCCAAAATTGAGACAGACCAATCGTAAAAGAAGAGTTTGAGGCAAACCGTGGTAAAAATTAGCTTCCCTCCTTCCCTCGAGTTGCAGTTATGGTTTCTATTTCGGAGTCGTTGTCATTTGTTTTCTTATCATTTTGCGACTATTGCTATTGGTATATATCTTCAAGACGATGATGTGAAAGATGTAAACTAACTGGTAACTGTGACGTTTGACAGTACTTATTTTGTATTTGAACGAACCTAGTAAAATAATCAACTCATTGAAAGTTTGACATGTCTTAAAACTTTTTTCGAGATTGAATGAAGTTTGTGGAGATAAAATTTGGATAAAATGCACTTAACATCTGATATAAAAATTTAATGAACTATGTTGAAATTAAAAAAAATTTGTAGAGATTGAATGATGTCTATTGAAATTGAAGGAACAGCTTCAAAATGAACTCGACTGAACAAATTTTCCAAAATTGAAATAAGCTTGAGATTTAACACAGTCCAATATATACCGTATATACCATCAATGAGAGTTTGACTTCATTTCTCCTGGTAACATTTCCCTATGTATTTTGCCGAACCTCTAAGGTCTTGAAAATGCAGACTTTAAGAAAAAAAATAGATCAAACACTCAATCAAAATTTAAAAAGCAGATTTTTGGAGAAAAATATGTGAGTGAAATGTCTATATCTGGAAAAAATGGAATGTACAAAATGTTGTCCTCATATACGGTAAATATGCACATAATTTGAAATATATGTATTTTTGCAATGGAAATTTCAAACATTTAAGTGTAATACTTTTTAGCAGCACCAAAGCTTTGGTGTAAAAACTTTCAAAAATGGGTATAAACTTTATAATTCTTTAAAATTTTTATCAATCAAAATTTTGAAAAATGTGCCAAAAAATATTATTTTAAGACAAGCCAATAAAAATGTCAAACAGGCCCTATATGGCCCTATATGCCAGGATTCATCTCTACAAACCGAATCTGATAATTAAACATGCATAGGTTTTTTTTAGGCAGCCAGTCTTTACTCTAATGACCTTTGACTTTTTTGCATCAAAAGCTCCTGAAAATCCAAAACAACATTTTAGCTAAGAATGCTTGAAATTTTTCCTGACTGTTTCCAATAATATGGAAATTAATCTTATATTGTAAGTAATAATGGTATTTTCATTGGTTTAAAAATAGAAATTTCTGGAAATTTTTTATGAAAGTGGAGGGACTTTTGTCCTAATACAGTAATGTTCTCTTTTCATTAGATCCTTTTTATACAATTGTTCCATGTTTCCAAACGAAAGCAATTATGGTAATCAAGGTTTTTTCAGAGATATTTGACTACCGTCATTCTTCTAATTTAATCCGTCCTCTAATTTAAATCGGTGAATGAAAAACTCTACCATCAAATGAGAGAGAAAGTTTTCGAGGAGCTGCATAAGTTTGAAGAAAGAAGAAAAATTGGTATAAATAAAAGTTAAAAAAAAAAAAAAAAAGTACTAAAGTAATTCAGTACGAATAGAGGCCTCTTTTTCTCTAATTATTAGCACGACAAAAAAGTTCACGTTCCAATGTAATTTATTTCCTCCTATTATTAGTACGACCCCTACAAAATAATAATTTTTTCGGTCGGAATAAATTAGAAGAATGACAGTACTTTATTGCATGAAAATTTCCCGGTTTCGCAGTCGAGTTCGAAAAAACCGCGAAATGAAAATGTCGCAAAAAATGTAAATGGAGCTCAACTGTGAAATTAAAATGCAGCGAAATGCAATTTTTAGCCAAAAACCGCGAAATTGTAATAAAGTATGCTTCTAAACTTCGATTGAGTTTATTTTTCAATTATATACATGGAAATATTCCTCCTAAAACACAATTATTCCAAATTTATAATTATAAGTGCTTTAAGAAGTTTCTTTCATTGTTTGTTGGTGTTTTCGTTATCTTCAGATCTTTTTGCATTTAGGTTTTCATGTATTTTTTGGTCAATAAAGTCAATTGCTAAGGAAATATTTATCCGCATCTTTGCGGTTCTTGTTTATAGCATCATTTTATAGGGGCCATGTTAAGCATGTTATTGAAATCACAAGGTTTCGCTTTTGAATTGACTCCCTGTTTACAGTGCCATAAAAACGCTACGTAATTAATAGACCGTTTCATAAATTATGTCACGAGCAACGACTGCCTCGTTTGCAGGTTTTGCCCTTCCATGAATATATTTTACTTTTTTTCATTTTCCTACGATTTAGTTTGAAAATATTACTGATAACACTTCATTGCCTTAATCGAACGTCAATTGACGTCATTACCATGACTCCCGTGACAAATACCGTGGAATATTATTTCAATCAAAGATCGAAATCGAGATTACCCTCTCACTCGAGTAATAAAATGCTGGACAAAAGTTCCGTAGACCCTTAGAAATGTGCTTCATCCTTCAAAGCTGATGTAAATAAGGTCAGTTATTGCTTCCAGATTCCAACAGACCACTTTAAAAAGCATTGAGTGGGGTTGAGAGGGCAGTTTTTTTCAGTTTTTTCTTTTGTTGATTTTCCGCTATTTAAAAAAGTCTACAACCTTTTGACCGACGTTGTACAACCATATTGACCTACCTACAAAATCATCATGAAATAACGTAACTCTTCAAAGTCTTTAATTTCCAGTTCATGCTGTTTATCTGCAGCGATTTTTATTTGAGTGAAGGGAGCCAGCCAATGGCGGATACACAAGGTTCTCAAAAGTTTTGACGGAGAGTGTTAATTTTGTTCATATTTCTTATATGGAAGTCAACACTCTCCGTCAAAAAAATTGACTACCTTCTGATCCTCCTCCGGAAGCATCAAGTGAAGCCAAGTCGCTGTTATAGAAATGTTATATTTTTTGTTGATAAAAAAAGCAGCAAGCTTTTGTTGCCGTAAAAAAAACAGTTGTGAATGATGCTTTGAAGATACATTTGGCAGACAGACCATGCAAAACTAGCAACAGTGTGTTTTCCTTGTGTTTATGTTTGAATACGCCATTTTAACAAAAAAACAGAACATCGATAGCCTCGTTTTCATTTATTACACAATAATTTATGAAAGCCGTATTGTTTCAAGTATTTCACACTAACGGTTTTCTTTCTTGATACCCTCTACTCTTCTATACTAAAAAGGGGCGCAAACCGACCAACATGTCTCGGTTTGAGACATGTTGGTCGTATTTTTCTGAAAAAAAAAGAAAAAAACAAGTGGCCAACATTTCGAAATGTTTATTCATTAAATAATAAACATGTTGGTTGCCTACCGCAAACTGGCCAGCATGCGATCAACATGCAATTTTGGTTTGAATGTTGGCCAAAATTTAATATTTGATAAATGTTGGCCTACATCTTTTTATATTTTTCCCTTCTCGAGCATGTTGGCGCCCACCGCAACATTGTCGGCCAACTTGTCGGTCAGTGGATGTTGGTCGAAATGTTGACCAACATGTTGACCGGTTTGCGGAGGCCTTAATTATAGTCTAAAATATATATGTAATTCTTAAGCATTAACTATTGTTGTGGCCTACACGTTTTTTATAAGAACTAGTAAACTTTGGCCGAGGCTCGAAAATTCTGAACTTTGATCCACCATTTTCTCTAATTTCCCACCCCACCCCGCCCTCAAATATATGCCTTAAACGCTTCCCTTGGTCTAAGCTTTCGTTGGGAAACTTCCCATGCTCAAATTATGAGGTCTTCATAGTTTTTGATGAAATTTACCACCAGATCTAGATGCTCCATGTTCTTATAAAACTGTTCTTATAAAAGAAAAAGAGTGCATTACTAAAGGCGTCCATGAGTATCGTTTTAGTACCAATAATCTTTGCTCTTAAAAGCTATCAAAGGAAATGCTGCGAAAACCTACGAAAACAATAGTTTTTAGTGCCAACTTCCATGTGGTATCAATCAGCTCAACTTCTATCACCTATCAGCTATATATTATCACATGCTTAAACTTTGTCAAAAAGCTTCAATGTCAGAATAACAGATTTCTTTGCCATAGTAATCTTTGGCTGATGCTACGTCATATTTTATGCTATTTTTTCCTGTGTTGTGTTCGGATCAAACAAAATAAGATAATCGTCTTTGTATTTCTATCTTATCCATACTAATCTGCTCGCTATCTTGATCTTTCTTTGCAAAAAAACGACAGAAAGTTGTAGACAGGAAAAGCAAAAATACATAAAATACACCAAAAGCATAAAATGTCCTGGAATCGTTTTTGACTTGGTTGCGGAAAAATTTATCAGCGGGGTAGTATATAACATTCTTGCAGTCTTTGTAGTTTTCTAGAGTCTTCTTACTTTATATCTCTCAAAATTCTAGATACCTTAACTCCCTTCAATTCTTTTAACAGTTTTTTCCTTGTATTGTCTATTGTACATGGACCAATATTATAGGTGGCCTTATTAACGTCAACCATGGGGGGGGGGGGGCACTCGATTAATCGATACAGTGCAGTCCGAGATGGTTGAAAAAGGTACCCTTTCAGTGCATTTCTTCTTGATCTACCCAATCCTTATAGTGCACTATCTTTCTC
>JAUJPO010054238.1:0-14578 GCA_032270745.1 Tiaropsis multicirrata
ATTTATGTCTTCATTAGTCTAGTCGATACATATATTTTCTGGTCAATAAAGTCAATTGCTAAGGAAATATTTATCCGTATCTTTGCGGCTCTTGTTGTTTTAACGTACAAATAACGTTCCGCTGCTGCTGACGTTAGGACGCCGTTGTTTGGACGCCGTTGTTCGGACGTTAAAACAAAACAGAGTTCCATGTCTAAAAAGAGCTATTCGTATATCTCCTGAACTGAACGGTGGGTCCATGGATCGTTGGATAGTCTCATCTTTCTTTTGGGGTCTTTTTTGGGGTCACCCGACTTTCGACTCATTACTGTGCTATTTTTTGTTAACTTTACGGTCCCCCTTACAGCAATGACATGTTTTTCAAATACTTGCTGAAGTGACGTAAATGACGTAATGTGTTGAAATATGCAGTATTCATTTTCATTTTCATATTCATTTTCATTTTAGCTTTATGTTTATTTACAGCACTGCTGTACAAATTTTTCCGTCGAAAAATATAACGTAATTATTTGAAGATACATTTTACACAGCCTGGTAGCTGTTGCAATAAATTATAAACAAATATTTGCTTCAACCCTTTTCTTTCAATTTAACCAGCTAAAAAGCCTGTAACAATAATTTATTTAAAGATTTTTTCATTACAAAACTATATTAAAATGTTGCAAAAACTTTTCGCCTCGACGATGGAACTTTTAACTACTCCACTCTCTTGGTTTTAATCGGACAGGACAAGAGAATAGCCCCCGAATAGTGCTCTCTCCCATTGCTGTAACACAAGTTCCTTCCATCCACTTTATTGACCTAAATATACTCTCCTACATTATTATCAAAAAAATCCTCTATTGACAAACCTTGGACAAACCATGGACAAACCATGGACAAACTAACTAAGAATCAGTCTTATAATAACTCCTCGTATTCCTTCTCCATCATTTGGACTAAGATTTGAGTAAGCTCGGAGCTGTACTCTAGTCTAATCATGGAGGTAAGAATTATAAAGCTCTTATTCTGACAGTATCTTTCTATTTGGCGGGGGGAGGGGTTCTATAAATATCGAAGATATCATAGATAATGCGTCCCCAAGATTGCTAGGTCTGCTAAATTCTAAACAGGATCACAGATATTTTTTGCCATCAGTATTTTTGGGCCCTTTTTGAATTACGTCCTATATAATAAGCAGATAACTCTATGATGTATTGTATATTGAAAATAAGAAGTTATATCTTACGAGTTTTTGAAGATTAGTGTTATGATGTTTTAGATGCTGACATTTCTCTGCTTGATTTCTTTGGTCGTTTACGGCCAATCTGCAACCACCGATCAGAAAGTGAATTATCTTATCAACCATGTCAAAGCATTGACACGCCAAGTTATGCTTCAACAATTCTTCGATGAAAGTCGTGTCAGAACCGAAGGTCAAAGCGGAATCAAGCAAATTCGTCAGAGGTCACATGGTCTTAAGGATTATTTTAGTGAGTCACACAGCGGATATGCAACACTTGCCCTCCATGACCATGCTAATAATGACCGCACTGTTGGGATGGGAGAATTCTCAGCTGTCCTTAATGGACTGGAGTTTAAGACAAGACATAACGATTATCGATTGTATATGCCTCATAGAACCTCGAAAAACTTGAATGCTTGGGAACCGGTACCCTTTCCAGATGTGCCACCAGAAGTATCCAACATAACAGATGTCGACAAACAAGTTGATGAGATGAGGGAATGGTTTAAAGCTTGGCAAAAACAAGATTATTCAGTTCGTGATTATCGTAAATACTTCAAACCAGTTTTGTGCTACTTGGAAGGGGGTTGGAGTAAGTCTGGAAAAGACATAGATGAACCTTTTGAATCTGATCGTCATTTTGTTGATGCTGATTCATGGCAAGAACTTCACGAAAAGATGAGATATGTCGCCTACTCTGGAGGTAAAAGTCGAAAAGAGAATCTCTCATTCCTTCCAACCAAAATCATTGGTTTAATAAACGGCACCGTTCCGAACTTTGCTCAATGGAATTACCGAATCATGTGTCATCCTCTTAAGAAAGATCTGCCCTTGAAACGTTTGAGGGTCAAAGAAGATCTCGCTGCTCGTATGATGGCAAATCGCGATATTCATTTTGCTTTGAACTCAAGAGTAGCCCGTTTTGAACTCAACCATAAAGACGAGGACAAATTTTACGAGCGGCCAACCAACTGGCGAAATTTCCTTGATGATCTGATGGGAGAAATCCCTGGAAAAGATAATTACCAAGGTATGTCATGTTAAAAATTTGCCCGTGGGGGGTGGGGGTATTAAGATAATATTTTGTTCCTTTTCCAGTCTCTGACAGGGTAAAAAAACCAGGCAAGTTTACCAAAGGCTTGTCGAAAATTAGTCTCTGACAGGGTCCACTTTTTAAACTCCGGGCGAGACGCTCCTGTCAGTCGTTAAGGTTTTAGAAAAAATTCCTAAATCAAACGAGTTTGGCACCCAATGAGAGCAAATTTATTGGACCATTTCGGAATCCTGTCAGAGAACATTAAGGTACCCTGGCACGTCCCTGTTTTCAATTTTGTCTAGATAGGTAGACCCTCCCATTAGGGCAATGGGTCCTACTCCTTTCGAAGTAGGAACTCCTCTTTTTCAACAAGGAAGCATAGTGCTCTCCAGACATCGCCGACTCTGTGCGCGCGACACACAGATATCATGGGGCATAGTAGTGACACTCGAACTACGCGGGAGAGAATATTGCTCTCGCAGGTGTAGAACCTTATGAGTGCCTCCACACACCACAATGTCTGGCATGTCTACCCAAACTCTTGTATCAGAGTTATGGTACCCAATTTCCTTCCGGGTTGATCCGGGTGAAGGTGCGTTCATTTGCCAAGTGAACCGTAGTATCAGAGTGGTAATCGAACAAGGTCCTCCTGGAAGAAAGTCGAGAACAATGACCACCACTCCACTATGCACCATATTTTGTCTAGGTCCCTGGGAATTTTGTCTTTTATGATAACTTGGTGTTGTACAACTCTTCTATCCTTTTGGCAAAAAAGGAATATTTGAGATATAAGAAGTTGAATATACGTAGAGAAGAAACATTCCCCTGCTGAGGATGTCCATCTGTTTCCTTCCAGCTCCCCTGGATATCCTTTGGTCTTCAAACTCCCCTCGATTCACCCCTGGATATCCTTTGGTCTTCAAACTCCCATCGATTCACTCCTGGATATCCTTTGGTCTTCAAACTCCCCTCGATTCACCCCTGGATATCCTTTGGTCTTCAAACTCCCCTCGATTCATCCCTGGATGTCCTTTGGTCTTCAAACTCCCCTCGATTCACCCCTGGATGTCCTTTGGTCTTCAAACTCCCCTCGATTCCCTGGATGTCCTAGGATATTGAAAATTCCGCACCCCTTCTACATCCTCAACAGGGGTGGTACGGATCTTCCTGGAAATTCTCATTGGATATACTTCAAAATCATAGAATGTTTTGATTTTTGATGATCTTACGAAAGAAAGCACCATTAATATCTTTTATCAATTTCTTATAGCTGATCTTGTCGATGAAGGGTTGGAATATCCAGCCAAGAATCTTGATGGTAGCACAATAAACGCTGGTTATTATCACAGATGGTTCACTGTCGGTGCAGATGCAATGGGATCAGCAAACCAACATCGAGGCTTCAGTGATCCTTATCTCTTCACTGCAATGAATACACAAAGTAAATCAGCTGGAGTTGACTATAATAAATGTGCTGGGGAACCAAGAAAATGCCACATGATGAAACAACGATGGTCATATGCCATTCCTTTGGAGATCATTTACTTGACCCCGTTGTCTAAATGGAATCCCTTCAAATTGAATCATTTTGGAAACGACAATTGGAAGAATCGCAAAATTCTGACCGAGAACAACAAACGAAACGGTGATTGCAAAAGCGGAGCTACCAAAGCTTATAAAGGCATTAACAGCAGATTATTCTACCAGACACCAGTCTCCTTCTATTCTGGAGCTTCAGTCGCCAGTGCTGCTGCTGCTGATACAGCCCGTGGCGAGACTTGCGTCTTGGATCAACAGGGGAATGTGAGAAAAACCAGAGCCGCTGGAACCCACATCTTTTTACCACAAATCAAAGATGTTGGTGTGTTGAGAACCAGATATCCAATCTTCCCAGTTCATGGTGAAGGTTCATCTGTATGGAAAGAATTGAATGCTTTGAGAGAAGTCACAATGAATGAAGAATATTGGAAACGCATGTTTTGGAAATACGCTGATACGGATTCTTCAAAGTATAAAGATTTGGAACTGGAAATGGAATACTCGGACCCTATCAAAACCACTCGTCATACACATTACGTGACCTTTACTCCAGAAGAAGCTTTGCAACTCAAAGGTTCTGTCAAGTTAACAAAAATGACATCGGAGGCAAATGGTCACTCACATCAAATCATGATAAGATATCTTTTTTGGAATAAGAAATACCATGTGGAGTATTGCGATGGTGTAAAAGGATCCGGTCATTCAAGATGCTGGGATGCTCATGGTCCATTCATGGTTGTCATCAACCAGTAAAAGTCTACCATTTTACATTTTATGAAATAGATCATCTTATGTATGACAATATAATGTTCAAAAACTACAAATCTTCACATCTTCGTAATTGACCTTACTAATACTACTTAATAGAATAATCTCAGTGGCGGATGCAGGGTGGCACTCAAGGTAAGTGACCTACCGGAGGTGCGGCCCTTAAGGGTAGGGTTTTCGAGGTTCTGACAAAACCTAGGTACGAAATATAGGGTAGGAAATTTGAGAAAATCTTTGCTAAAATTGGGGGGAGATGGCCGAAAAATGCACTGTAAGGGTCGGATTTTCAGCAAATTTTGCAATGCACTGTAAGGGTCCGATTTTGAAACCATAATTTCTGCCCGAGCGTACGGTAGTTTTCGTGATCGAGTGCCCCCTCCCTCTCCCCGGGTTTGGAGTTCGACACCCTCCGTCAAAGATTTTAATTCTTTCTGCATCCGCATCCGTTCAGAAGAGTTTTGATTCTAATTTCTCATTATATGGTTCTTTGGGAATCAATTTTTGCCACACAAAGAGAAGACAGGATCAAAATATGCTCCCAAAATGCTTGCATCGTTACAGATCATTGTTAAAGAGCTTGTCCGAAAAATATGCTTAATTTCGATGGGGAAAAGAGTTTTTCCTTCGGATTTTTCCTTAAGTACTCACAAATAGTTGTGTTATTTAGGCTTTTGCAGAAAGTTTTTCTAATTCAATGCGTGAAAAGTTATGACTGGTTATATGTGAAATTTAAGAGTGAAAAACTGACGAAAAACCACTATTTTCAAAGTTTTGAGACAAAGAAGCTGTTACAAAAAAGTCTCGCTGTCGTCCTCGCTATGCCTTAACGTCGCTATTATCTTTTGAGGGTCGAGAAACTCACACAAAGTGATAATATTGAGTTTTTATAATATCAGTTAACTTCAATATATTTTTTTCGATGCTATTATCATTCAATTTATTTTAGTAAAAGCGCACGGAGGCAGTCCCGGCATACCAGAAATGAACAAAACTATGTTAAATGTTCAATGTTCAACAGTTCAACAGTTCAGCAGTTCATTCTTCCAATGATTGGTGCGTTATTCGCGAGATCGAAATCCTTTAGGTTGTTGTTATTTTTGGATCTCGACCCCCGAATGCATCTCAACGTTGAGCAGACGAGCGAAAAGCTTATTCTTGTCCTGATGATACGTTCGTGGCAACAGAATTCGCAATATTTCGTTTTTCGGCGACCAGCTCTGCCAATCGTTTGTAGAAGGCTTGACATTCTTGGGCCATGTCACCGTTAGTAGCAAAAACCAGTGGTGTAAACGTTCCATTATCTATCTGCAGTTTTCGCTCATTATACTGTGGCTTTTTCTCCTTTTTGTTGGTCTTGAAATATCAGCTCCGAGCACCTTACGTCAAACTCCATGGAGCAAAGATAACCTTTCTTCCCTCTACAAAAGTTCAAGCGACTGTGAACAGTTATGTTCTATTTGAATTAATTTATTAAAAAAAAAAAAAAAATTAAACTTAGGACATTTTATACGGAAAAATATTTGTTAATTTTTTGGCGTGCCGGGACTGCCTCCGTGCGATTTTTGTTTAGTATATTGACATTATTTATGTATATAAAAAAAATTTTAAGCTACAAAGTTAAATACTTTGATATCAAGCAAAATTATTAATTGCAGAATTAACAAACCCATAAAATTAAAAACATATAATTAAAATTCTTATTCACTTTTCATGTATCATGATTAAAATTTTTGAAACTGGATTAATATATACTGAATGTTTTTTAATCCATTTTTAATGGTTTAATGGTATGTCATAGGATACGGGGTTTTCAAATACCTAAATACCGAAAGATTTTTCTCAAATTCAAAAATTTCCAAAACTGATTTATTTTGGGATAAAAAAGTATAAATTCTCATTCTCATTGAATTTCCGAAGTGAAAATGGGTCAATTTCCGAAACCGAAGAGCTCCTCAATTTCCAAAAACCGGAAGATTTTTGACACAATTTCTGAAATTCCGGACAAATAAAGGTCCATTTCCGTAATGCTGAAATCCCGTGCGCCCCCCCCCCCCCTGTCATGTGGAGTGACACCCAGATGACAAACTGTGACAATAAAAGTAAAGAATTTTTTATTCCTTATAATTAGTTTTCTTTCGTATAAATTTTTAGCTTTTCCACATATATGTTCATTAATAAAAAAAAAATTCGTAATATAAAAATCAAATCTCTAGAAAAAATAAATTCGTCAGAAAATAGTAATTCTATTAATTTTGTCGCACAGGACGTTTGTTTTCGATTATTCACGGTTTCCAGGCAACGCCAGCTCTGAAAAGAATTTAAATAGTTAAATATAGCAAAAGAAAATGCGGATGAGGTCCAGTTATCGTGGTCACTGTTCTTTAACAGATGGGATGGATTCTTTAACAGAGGGGTAGATTCTTAAACTGCTGCAGAGGTGGATTCTTTAACAGTTGGGGTGGATTTAAACTGATGGTGGGATTGATTCTTCAACAGAGGGATAGATTCTTAAACTGATACAGAGGTGGATTCTTAAACAGTTTTTGGTCAGCAGTAAAATTAACTTAGGACGAGTTCTTTAACAGTTCTGTTCACCTGGTAGAGAATCCACCCAGCGCTACCACGATAACCGGACCTGATCCGAAAATGCATTCTTAAAACGGAACAAAGTACGGAATGGGTCCTATCCTGGAATAGTTACCTACCCTATGATAAGAAAGTCATGGCACTTACCTTACCAGGTACCGGTATTGGAGACACAAAATAGCCATAGCGTATTAACAACGGTATTCAAACACATCAGGGGAGAACCATGCCCTCACAGGTGCTGAACTTACAGTATCATCACCCATATGCAATGCCTGTTATTTCCCCATATACTATGGGTAATGCAATTCCACTCACATACCGTATAATAAGGTTGACACGCGGGCAAAGATATATTCACTTGCTAAGAAAATCGTTGCACCGAGGTTGTGGACCTACCAGTTAGAGGCCATTCAAGTTTTCTGTAGTATTAAAGTTTCTTATTAAACGAATTTGGATAACGAAGCATCGAGACAAAAATTTGCCTCTTTTATTCAAGCGAATTTTAGAGACTTTTGTACTAAAAGTACGACATGGTCTCAATTAGAAGATGAATTATACGACACTAAACGGATATTTGGAACTATTGGCAACAATAATGTTTTACTTCAAATGAACTTTGTTCAGTTAAGAAGTTAGTTTCACGAGCTCATGTCATAACATTACAAAAAAGCAAATATAAACACGTATTCTTTGCCACGGCATGACGTCACAATTGGGGAAAAACAGAACACTTATTAAAGATTAATTATGTGTAATCAGTAAACAAAATCTTTTAGTGAGTTAAACCATAGTGTTTGTTTTCCTCTCGCAATAATTAAATCTTATTGGTTGAAAAGTATGTCACATGACTTTCCGTGGCAAAGAATGAGGACTTACGTTATTCCATGTCCAGTGCGTGTTAACGGTCGATGTCTGCTACTGTAGTGAGAAGAAATTAGACCAGAATATAATTGTAAGGTAAAAACAGTCTGAACAGTCCCCTGAAGGAAAATATTTTGGCGAGTTTGGTTTAAAACCGCAAAATTAAGCCCCCTTACGTCAAGTTTTATTTCTTTGATACATCATGGAATGTAACTGTTTAGAGTTTCAACTCATTTGAAGTTCGAATTTTTTTAAGCAACTATCAAATAAAATCCCCTCTAAAAACATTTTTAAATTTACCATTCACCACAAGATCTATCCCAACTTTTGAACTCAAACTATTCTTTGTATTTCCATATTTCAACCGAGTAGGCACGTTACGTTGTTTTGACGTCCAAACACGTCGTTCTAATGTCAGAGGGCGTTATAGGTACGTTGAAAAAATGTTGAAATAACGTTGTGTGTCCGCTGGGAAGGCTAATACGGATTTGGGAAATATCTATCCACGCCTACGATTTGAAACATATATTTATGGCAAAGATTCCTTGAACTTAAAGTATCATTACTCAGTGTTTGAAGGCCCTAATTTTCCCACCTTCTTCTGATCTTCCAATCTATTATGGGCTATCAAATTTTGCGATTTTTACCAACCCGCCTCCAAGCCAATGCACATCTGTTGTCTTAGAGACTAAAGAAAAGAAAACTTACAAAATATTTGCAGGAATCGGTTTTTGTCCGTGTTTGTCTAAACAGGGTTCTTGACGTAACGAGTACTGTAAAAATGAAGAAGGGGGTTATTTTAAATGACATGTGTGTTCCTGGTCATTTGGTGGAAGGTGCAGACTGGACGATTTCCAACGTATAACTTAAAGAAAACCCGTAAAAAGGTCGAAGATTTAGTTCTTTGAATGAAAAAAATATCATGTGTTTCAATCAGCGTAGAACCGTTTTCTCACTAGTAAAGAGTTAGTACTTTGAACATTTTAGGAACTCTCTTTTCTAAATTGGTTGATTTGGCGTCTTTAGAAAAAATAGATTTTATTATTATGGAAAAGATTCTAAAATGTCCGGGGGCACTTAAGGAAGGTGACATACCAGATGTGCAGCCCTTAAGGTTAGGTTTTTCAAGGTTCTGACAAAAGCCATATGCACTGTAGGGGTAGGAAATTTGAGAAAATCTTGAAATTCTTTGCTAAAATTGGGGGGAAATGGTGGAAAAGTAAAACTACACTATACAGTGTAGGAGGGTCCAAGTTTGAAACAATTTTTTTTTGTCCGAACGTACGGTAGTTTCTAGATCGAGTGCCCCTCCCCTCCCCTCCGCTCTTCCCCGGTTAAAATGTTCAAGTTGGTTTAAAAAGGATAAAAAGGAGGATGGTGTCGAACCTTCCACGAGCCAGTAACAGCAGGCGATAAATAACGCATGGAATATCCAGATTGTGATAACCGACCATTTTTATCTAAAGAAACACATTACGTAAATGGTTTTTAAGTCAACCACAAACTGCAACAACACAAAATATGAAAGCATGCAACGTTCCTATTTAAATGAGTAATGTAGATTCTAAAAGTTAAAAGACAAGAAACTGATAATTATGAGCAAAGTGAAGTTTCGTTAAAAAGAATATCTTTGCCACCACATGACGTCACAATTGAGGGAAAACAAACCTTTTAGTGAGTCAAACCATAGCGTTTGTTTTCCCGTCGAAATAATTAAATCTTATTGGCTGAAAAGTATATCACATGACTTTCCGTTGCAAAGAGTAATTGAAGTAAAAGTAAATAATTACAGTTTTAAGGTGATAGTCGGCAGAGACGGATGCATAAGGTACTCAAAAAAGTTTTACGGAGAGCTACAGAGACTTCCAAATAAGGAATATAAACAAAAGCAAACTTTACGTCAACATTTTTGAGAAACTTCTGTATCCGCCACTGGTCGGAAAACGAAAGAGAGTAAGGCCAACCCTAAAAAAAAGTTCGTTTCCGCGTTACCGGCCGGGTGAGAATTATTTTTAGGTCACCCGGCCGCAAAAATATAAGGAACTTTAGAATGGGTGTGAGAATTTCTGGAATTTTGAAAACGCAAACGAACACACATCTTTAACAAAAAAATTATAGTTTTTGAACTTAAACACACCATCACATCCTAGAAAAAAAGACCATCCGGTCTCCCGCATGAGTTTTTTTTTCGTCACCCGGTAACGCGGATAGGAAGAATTTTTTAGGGTCGGCCTAGTCACTAATTTTTTTTCAACTAATTCTTTATTCATATTACCTGACTTTTCATTTTGTTTTTGTAGCAATAATTGTGGACGAGATACTTGGTATTTAAGCTGATTTTTTCCAGTCTCTGTAACTGTCTGAAAGTTTTAAAAGAGAACAAAATGAACAGAGGATTTAAAGTCTAGACTTCAAATGTCTTCTTAATAAATTTTATGACCCCACCCCAGTTACATGATAATATTTAGTTCAGACAGAGCAAATCCAGACGAGTACTCTCTGGTCTCTAATAGACGTTTCCCCATTTAAGTTTTCCAATCCCCTATTAGAGACCAGAGAATACCTTAAAGGAACTAATTAAAGGAACGGATTTGGCCAAAATCCGCCAAATTAAGTTCCCGCCAAATTAAACTTTTTGAAAATATGAACCCTTTTTTTTGCTATTTTTTTGCTGTTTTTACGCTATTTTAAGGTTAAATTTTTCAGCAACCGCCAAATTTAGTTTCTTCGTCCATCCGCCAAATTAAATTCCCTCTGAAAAAACTTTTTCGGCCATCCGCCGAATTAAATCCCCGCCAAAATTACCTTTAAGGTAGTTACTTTAATGGGGTAAATTTTCACGGGGATTTAAATTTTGCAGATGACATATGCGTAATTTGAACATTTTGCGGGGATTAATATTTTTCTTGACTAGCTATTTTCAAATATTCCGCCGAGATTCATTTTCGTGGATGAGCCAATTTTGAATTTTTTGAAAAGCAAAAACGTTTGTGAATAGTTTTTTCCTAAAAAAGCCAAATTCAATAATCGGACATTTCTTTAAATTTTTACGGGGATCTATTTTCGCGGATGGCCCCATTTCAGATTTTCGTGAGGACTTATTCCATTAAAAAAGTAGTTCCAATTTCATAAATTGTTGCATTTTATGTTGTTGGAAGCTGAAAAATTGGTTATCTGCAATACAGTTAAAATCATATAATTCAAATTCCCAGGGGACCAGAACATTTGTTTGAATTACATGAATTTTCGAATTATAGGAGTTTGATTAAGTTTGATTACTGTAAGTCGGACGGGACCAAAATCTTTATTCAAATTGTACGAGTTAAACAGAATTATCAAAGAAAAAATCTTACTGCACAAGCTAACGGCTTTTTCGGTGGTTTGTACAATGAGACTGTTGCATTCCTGAAATGTTCTGAAAAAGCAAAAGAACAAGAAAATCACGGTTATAAAACAAGTTTCTTTTTTTTAATAGGTAGTTAAAATTAAGTGTTTACGAAGGCTTACAAAGGCTTATATTGTGCTTGGTGTTTTCCCTAATATGAGCCTAAATATGCTTATTGGAAGCATTATTAATCAAGCATATCCAAGCTAGCTTTGAACTTTTCATTGCTCATAAAAAACAGTCAATTTCAACGTATCTTAAATATTGAGGCCATCCTTAAAAGATTGTGTGTTTCCGATCCGCGGGTGGGCAAAATTTTCGTTTTCTTTTGACTCTTTTCCGAACAAATGTTGAAGCCTCAATCCTCTTCTTATATGACTGTTTCTTAGCGTTGTTAAGTATCCGAGATAAATCACGGCGACGAACGGCTCTTTTGAAGCCTATGCTCTAGATAGCGCACATTTCTACAAGCTAGTCCAGGTAACAGGCTAAACTTAGCCTGCGCAAAAATCGTGAAAATTTTCGTTCTAGAACAAAGGAGATATTTTTTCGCAAGCGAGATCTACCTTGCTACACAAATTAACCTGTAGAAATGTGCGATTTTTAGAGCATAGACTGTAAAAAAACCATCCGTCGTAGCGATCTATCTCGGATACTTAACCTCGCTATATTATCTGATCATGGAAGTATGGTATCTTTTTAATTATTTTTGATATGTTTTAAGACAAAATTCCCATGATATTATAATATCATAATAATAATAATAATAAAAAAAAACAGCCGTTTTTTTAAGATAGCCTGAGTATCAGCACAATCATAACTTTCTAACACTATAAAAAGACTTTCTATCAACTATATAGGTTCTAGCTTTAGATGTAATAACAATATGAAAAAAAAGATTTCTAGTACCTGACTCATAGATAGATGTGGTTCGGCAGTGTTCCTCTGGAAGTTTATGAGCAGCTGTATCAATATCCATCCGTCGAAAAGTTGGCAAGTTTGGATGGTACAAACACTCTTTTACTGCGGGTAGCTTGTAAACCCTTGGGATGTAGGATATAGTGGACTTGGTGGTGCGGTAATCCATATTGGAGCTATTTCTTCAATCCAAAGGTGAACCTCATTTATTTAGTGTTTAGCTAAATGTTACATAGCTTCAGTTAGAATTTGTGAATGAATTGGTTCTAAGTGAATTCTTGGCCTGAAATCTAAATACTAATTCAATCTCTTTAAGTGTTTATAACTTATTTTAATCATACAATTTACATTTATCAGAATTTTTTACTTACAAACATTTTTGACGGCATATTCTACTATTGTTATTTAAGTCTATCAGTCTGATCTAATTTCATTTTCTCAAGTTTCGTTTGCAACCATTCTTGGCATAATTCTCGATACTTTTTTAGTCTACTAAACACAATGCCATGAGTTTTTTAGATATTTATTTTTATACACTGTTTTTAGAATATTTAGTTTATATCCGAGAAAATGTACATAATTATGTACCCTTTGGATTAATTTATGGAAAAAGGTCTAGCAGTCAAATCAACTTATAAAAGCAATCCCATATGGGTTCAAAACTGCATTTTAGGGGAATCTAGAGGTTGTTTAAAACAGGTTGTTAAATTTAGAAAGCTAATATCGCAAAATAAAATACAGCCCCATAATTAATTCCATCAAATTTTCGCTCGGTTTTGCTTGGTTGACATTGTATAGTTATTTTAAGCATTTTATTTAAAAAGACACCCTTTAAAGTAACACAACTAGCAAGATTTCCTGTTATTCCAACCTGCACCTTTTCTATGACAAAGGCCTACCCACTGTACTAAACTCTGTTTCCCCAGCCTCAGCTGACTCTTTGTTTTGCATTTAAGTGATATAAGTGTGACCCTACAGTCAATGATAACCTGATGTTCAGAATTTTGCTTCTCTAGTGATACAACCTTTTGAATTACGCTATATTATGGGCAAAATAATTTTTTTTTTCTCAGCTTGGCGCTTCCTTTGATGGGTTTGTTGATTTGGGTCGTTGTGCTGGGAGTTTGGAATTTTTTGATTTCAGGTGGGGGATAAAGGTTATGCTGGGGGGCTTATTCATTTAGGTGGGATTTGGAGTCTTTTACACATTTTCTATTGATTCATCCAGTATTTTTCAAAAAAGTTTTACCCGTGGCGCCATTTCTTAACAAACCATAAAAATCAACACTATTTTCTTATCAAATGTTATTAATGTCAAGCTTCAACCCTGTTTTTAGCCTGGGCAACTTGCCTGGCTCGGTAAGGTTAAGAGGTGGGACCTTATTTCAGATATTTCTGGTGGGGGGATTAAATTGTGCTAGGAGTGAAAATTTCAGGTGGGACCTGGAACCCCCTTCCCCACTATGAATTTAATTGTCAAGAGATTCAATTAATATTTTCTGATTAGGGAGGGGGTGACAGAGATAGGGCCATCTATGGTATTCACATTCTGGACAGTTATCTATATGTGATTTACATGATCACGATATGAGTGTTCCTTTGTTCTATGGAAGCTAGGTTGTAGTCATGCCAAAATATGATGGCGTACAACCAAGGCATGTGAACTCGTAAACAACAGAGGATTTGCTTTTAAAGGTTTATTTTGTCTTATTTTGTCATATTTGTAAAGAACAATAGTACTTATTAGTGACAAAATTGAATTTTGAGTAATTGGTAATTAATTTTAATAGATAATTAACTTTTTAATAATTACTCTATGGTTGAGTTTGTCAAAAAAGACTAAATTTATAAGAATTTTTTGAGTATGTGTGCTGAATGACTTTGTGTGTGGGGTACGAACGACGGTAGATCAATTTTTGCGTAAGCAAAAAATTGGGTTGGCTTAGGGCGTGAACCATTCGAGTCAAAAAAGTCCTAAAAACACCAGAAACAAAGCAAATTATGTGGACCATTCGTATTTTTTTGGCAAATCTAATCTCCTAAAAACACCTTACCTCGAGAGGTAAGATGTTTCTTGTGCTCTCGGTGTTTGTAGGGTTTTAAAAACTTTGTGTTTTCGATGTCATTACATTGCCCATTTTATAATGATATCATTGCATTGTATTTTCGAATTAAAACAATACCGTGAAACGGGGTAACTTGGGAACCTCCAGTCAAACATGGGATGCCAAAAAAGATGCCATTTTGATGACCTTCC
>JAUJPO010054249.1:0-14576 GCA_032270745.1 Tiaropsis multicirrata
TTTAATACTTTGCCAACTTGAAAGAGCTTCTCCAGGTTCTAATTTTTATTGATGATCTCTCAGGCTTGTTTTAAATACTTGTGATTCATGAACAGGGCAACTGTGTTTTAGTAAATATAGGCATTGCATAAATCAAGTGATTGAAGTTTTTCATATTTTGTGCATTATTCAACATTTTTAGTCTACTCTGTTTAAGTACACCTGTTAGACCACGCTATATCTAGCTAAGCTATATTGGCTGACCTTCCAGCCTCGGCTGGTTTATTTATCTTCATTTTAGTTTATATTTTTTTTCAATCTTTTATATTTTGAAATGTTCAATTATATTTCCAACGAACACAAAATATCAATGTAAGTTGTAAGCATACTGACAAGTAATTTCAAATAGAAGAGAACTGGAGGTAGGAAGAGAACTGACAATAACAAAATAAATAGTCACCTGTAATGCATTGAGTATTTTGATCTGGTGTTCTTCTTTTAAAGCTGTGCAACATCTCGATGTCAGATCGTTCATATTGGCCTGAAGAGGAATTGAACCAGTAGAAAAATATGACAAGTGTAGTGTAAGCTCATAAATGTTGCTCGTTTCAATTTTGTCACTCAAAAATTAGCGTGATATTCTTGTTCCGTAACCTCGCTATTAGAGCAGAGAAATAACCTACCTTAATCTTGAGAAGTTCATCTCCACTTTTACCAGCAATCAGTTGTTCAAGGTAGGTCACATTTACCTAGAGTAGCAAGCAGATGAATAATAATAAAACACCCTGCTTAAACACCCTGGCATCTCTTTCTAAGAAGGATAGAAAAGTCAAAGATTGATTTACAGGTTACAAAATAGACTCTACTACTTAAAACACTCTGCTTCATTTTCTTACCTTGAGAAGAAATATTTCATTCCAGAGATTGGGATAACTTGCCACAATGTCATCTCCCTGTTTGAAAATAAAGAAGGTTGAAAAGTCACCAAATTATGAGTCTGATTGGTTGATCTTCAAGGTTAAGACTATACTTTTCACACTATTTAGACGGTCAATCTTTTGCCGACTGTAATTCGCAATTCGAAGTAGGCCTAAGAAATGACAGACATCAAAGAAAAACTCACATTGAAGATAGCATCGTAAAGAATGACAATTTTCTCCTTGAAATTCTTCTTGGTTGGTGATTTTGTACTCATTTCTCATTTCATCCGTAAAATCATTGTTTTGTTTTCATTGATGTTGTTTTATAATGGTTTTGCTTCTCTTAAAGAAATAGAAATATCAATGCTGTTATAAAATGAAGTGGATTGTCAGGCTGATAAAAACATGTGAACTAAAAGCATAGATAGCACACGATATAAATCTTTTTCTTGACTAAAATCAAAAAAATTATAAAAAAGTTATAAATTCATATGAAAATAAAATACAAACCTATGCTATAAGCATTTACATTTTGTATATAAACACATTTGATTCAAAGTTTCAAAAATGCGTATTATGATTAGCTATTTCAGATACAAATAGAAACCATTAGAATGTTCTCTTTATACATACGTTCAGATTGAGGTAAACAAAATGCAAAGACGAAATCTCAAAATTGAAAAAACTTCAATCTAGTTACATGAAAAAAGTAATTTTTGAATACATGCATCAACATCACTGTTTTTCTTCTTTGTCAATCAAACCCAAAACGAAACTGAGGAATTTTTGTTTCGACTTGTTAATGTTGGCTGGTTCATAAACAAAACAATCCTGCCCAACATTGACCGAAACATTTTCCACATTCACGAAGGGGACCAAGTAAAGAAATCGTTCATCTGGGAACTTTTCAACACCCAAGAATTCAGTGAGTGACATTTCCCAAAAAAGATCAGTTCCTTTCGTAAGGATGATTCGCTTAGAAGGTTGAAGAATCAATCCACATCCCAACACACCTCCATCATTGACTCCCTTCAAGAAGTCGATGGAGATGTTGGCGATTATTTGTTCGGTTACGCACCACGATGTTGAGTAACCAATAGACACATTCGAAATGCATTTCATGTGAGATAAATCCACTTCAAAGAAATAAGCAACTTCTGGTCGAACACCTGAAAAAAGAATTCATTTGAGTCGTTTCTACTATACATTGGGCTTTCCCCTCCCCTTTTTGAGAATGTCGATTCTTCTTAGCACCGGCCCCGTGGATATCGTTGTTCTTCAAACTCTTGCACCACAGATATCTTAGGATATTGAAAATTTCAAACCCCCTGGATATCCTATATCCTAAGGCACTTATCCAGTGTATTAATTAAAACGTACACTCCTGTTTGTAAGTTAGCTAAAATTTAAAATAAATATGATAAGCATTCGAACGCTCTAAAGACGCTAAGATACTAAATAACATTTCAAAGTAAACCTTTCTCAAGAATTCTTGTTTGAGTTACGACGTCATCAGTTTGGTAAAGGTTTCCGGGAGTTGGATTCTGAAATTGTTGATAAACTTCATCAATTGTCACAAACGTTGTCTTCTTGTATCTGAACAAATATTTAGTATACGTTAGTATGGTTTGTATGCGTTTTATTTTTGTCATTTTTATCTCAAGATACAAAAAGTATCAAAAACTTTCAAAATATTCCAACACAAAAAGTTTAACCAGTTTAATGTGTAAAAATGTTATGTAAAGTGTTTAATGAAAAAACACAACGATAAACGACAGGATTTCAATATAATAAGACAACAATTAACCTACTTCATTCGGGCCTCTTCAAAAATGAAAGAGCATTGTTGATCGATGGAGAGAGAAGCAGCAGGATACCATGCTTTGGAAGTGTCCACATTTTTTAGGGCTGCTCCAAAATCTTTTCCGTTCAACCAGAAAGAGATAACTCCATCCCAAGATAGCAAGACACTCAACACATCACCAATTTGCCAAGACCTTGAATTAGAAGTCGATAACAGTGTTTAGTTTTCCGTCATTAAATTGTCCAAAGCATGTTTCAAATTTATCTTAGGACCTTAAAAGGGGACTTTTTTGGCGAGTACTGATTTTGGCAAATCATGTCAGTACCCACGAAGACAGTTCCCTTAATTAAGGTATATGTAGACGGAGATTCTTCTTAATTAAGGTATATGTAGACGGAGATTCTTTCTACACGATCAAAAATAGACTAATTGCTGGTAGTTTTATGGATCAGTGGTCTAAAAAAGGAGACAGTTATTTCAATCAAATGGGCTATAAAAACAGATTATACTTTACTTACAAACCATAATCATTATCAATGTTGACATCAACAGAAGGACCACTCCATACTTTACATCTTGTTCCATCAAAACCACATGAATGACTCGTATCACCAACACCTATACCTTTTTGTGCGTTGAAATGACATTCTCCATTCGCCCAACCTATAGATGGTAACATTGAAATGTACTAGCTCTAGCCTGGAAGCTTGACTGTATTTACTCTCAACTTCAGTTATAATTATCGTTTTATAAAAGCACCCGTCCGAATCGACAACCGTACCGAGTTCAACTCTCGCGTCCTTAATCCATGATTTGCGTAAGATAGGATTACATCATTTTTCCTAACGGAAACAGCCAAAAAATCCGGATTTTACCCTCTTTTTTTGCAAAAAGTCCGGAATTTACCCTCTATTTTGGGTGTTTCCGTTAAAAAAATGATGTAATGCTAACTTATGCATATCATGGATTAGCGACGCAAGAGTTGAACTATATATATCATGAATTGCCTCTCTGGGAATGGAAGTAAATCCGAACCCCGAACATAAAATTGTTGAAAAAGAAAAGGAGCACCTCTACCTAAACTTACTGTTTGAACGTCCACAAAGTTACTTACAATCACAATTGTCGTTGTGAAAGAGAAAGAGAAAGATAAAGCATAATAAACATTGTCAAACTAATCCAAACGGAAACTTACCAATTTGCATGATGCCTTTAGTGTGGATTACAACTTCAAAATACCAACCATCTACTCTACGACGATCAGCCTCTTCGTAGAGACTAGTGCTGACAAATTGATTAGCCTTGACACTTTCGAAAAACCAATTTTCGTTTGAGATGGACATCTTATTGGTTGAAAGTATTATACTTTTTGGGGCACTTGTGTGTGTTAGGTGCGCTCCGTAAACACTTTCACGTGCACCTAAGGCCAAAAGAAAATATTATATAATATGTTTCGGGTTTTTCATTTCTTTGGTGATATTTCAAACGACCAATAAAATCTAATGAAAGAACGGTTATTTGATTAAACCTTTTAAAACACTTTGCCGTGGTCAAATTTTTGTTTTGCCACCTTGTCTTCAGAAACAGAACTTTTACTTTTTTGATCTAAGAAACAAATATTCCATAAGACACTTTTCTACTTTCTAGTGTTAAGTATAAATTATTGTTTGTAAAAAATAACACGGTAGATTCTAGATTACTTTTATTTGATCAAACCTCGAAAGAAAGAATATACCTTGTTGGCTGAGAAATTGACCACTTTTGACGATTATTGAAGAGATGGGCAACCCCAATTGAAATTTGAAGGAATCGTCAAAACATGAAAGGATATTGAAAAGTACTGGAATTATATAAGGCATAACGAATAGTTTTTGTCTAGATTCATTGTTGGCGTTCTTGATCATGTGATAAACAGCCATGACGGCATGCCTGGTCAACTTCTTGATGACTTCATCGGTCCCTGGCAACATTTCCTGCGATTCTTCACCAACCACAGATTTGGTGAGTTGTAAAGAGATGCTCATACTTCGAGAGATTCGCCTCATCTGCTGGTGATTTGCAGCTTCTTCCAATTGCAAACCTCTCCTGGATGGAGTGTAAGGTGATGCAAGGACATTGTCTTCAACAGGTGCTTCAATGGACGTCGAGCGGTCGAAGAAACGACTTTCACTTCTCTGTCTGCTCTTGTTATCAGCTCTCACGATATACGAATCGGCTCTTCTTCTCGTAGTAATCTCTTTCGGCTGCCGGTCATTTGTTAACCGTCCTGTTGTCCGCCCTGTTGTTTCATCTTCTTCGTAAAAAATGTTATCGTTTGACGCAGTGACGTAATCAAATTGATTTCCCGTCAAAAATGGTGTGTTTAAGTTAGTGTCATCCTCTTCCGGGTCAGGACTGTATCTCTTCTCGCTTTCGGGAACACTGTCTTGCCGATTGAAACTAAACACAGTGTGGTTCTGTGTGTTTTGAATGAACTTACAAAGTGAAACTAACAAGCACAGGATGGCTCTTGGTACACCACGGTTAACAAGTTCTGCGTTACAACTTTGATCGATACTGAAGGAATGCAGAATCTTCAAAGCTCCAATACAATGTGATAGCTTGACTGCATTTTCTGGTTCCTGAAGGTTTTTGATTTTCAAGGAGACAATGGACCACACCATTTCATTCAAATACTCCAAGAAACCAGCCGTTGTAGTGATTGCTATAATGATAAAAGACAAACTACATTAAAACAATCTGTGGCTTATTGAATGAATCATAAACATGGGTATGATGTTATTATTATTATTATTATTTAGACATATTTACCCAGGATAGCCTCTTCAGTTCTAGTGAACTGTTATCAAAGGAGCCTATGGAATTAGACGTATTAGCAATTTTCACGACCGAAGACCTCGTAGGGGATCGAATTCGGGACCCTTCAATCCTAGGCTCAACGCCTTAACCACTCGAAAACGGATCCAGCTTGGATAAATTCAAAATGGTGTTGTAAATAAAGCAATACTTTTACAAAAATGTTCATTTTAGCTATCTAACCTTTCCGTTGAAAATGATGTCTTGCTAAAATCTCAATCAACTCTAAATCATCAGTCTTGTTCAAAGTGCTTGAAGGTGGATAGCTCAGCAACACATCAATTAAAGGATCAGTGAAATTCTCCTTCAAAACAACGCTCACACATTCTTCAAACGACAACTTGAAGTGAGAAAGTAAATTATCTTCGCTGAAATCCATTCGTGTTTTTCGTGCAGATACCAACATGGTCCATACTGGAGATTTGATGAACTCCTCTCGCTGGTCTTTGGGTATAAATTTCTCGTATTCTCTGCTTACTTCACCTGAAAAAAAACAAAACGTTGATAACTAAAAAGGGGTGTCTGAACTTTATACTTTTAATGGTAATTTTTCTTGGTCTCAAATCCTTACCCCCCCCCCCTGGATATCCTAGGATATTGAAAATTTCAAGCCCCTTAGATATCCTATATTCTCAACAGTGGAGTATGGATTCTTTTCTGGAAAAGCCCAATCAAACTCACCTGCATCTGTCAGTAACGTGCAATCACCTTGAGTTACCAGAAAAATAGGGTCCCATTTCTTCAGAGATCCAAAATGGTTATCACGCAGATAGTTTGAGAATTTCTCAGGTTGCAGCACCAAACCTTTCGAATATTTGAAATTGACAAATTCCAGCGAGACAATGTTGATGCCTTGCTTCCCTGGGCAGTATTCCGTTCCATCGATGATCATGCTTGCATCCATACCAGATAACAGTTTGACGTTGATCGAAGAATCTAAAATAATTTATAGTTTATAAAGTGCTTTATAGTTTATTAAGTGCTTTTATATTTTCGGATCTATACTAAATGTAATAAATGATTTAGGTCTAATGAAACTCATCATTCTTTCAAACAAATCGACATGGCAATATTACCTAGGAATCCTAATATGACGAGAGCCTTTGTTGCATTGGAAGAAATATCCGGCATTTCTACTTCATCTCCACTGACGGCCATTTCTAACAAGATAAATAAACCACCATTCCTTATGATGGCTTCTTTGAATTCATCCGAGATCATGGAGAGATTCAAAAGCAAAGCTGATGCCCAGAACTGAACGGAAGTATCTGCACTTTTGGTGAAATGTAATATTGCATTGATGACACCTTGTTTCAGAAGCACTGAATGTAATGATTCTAAGGAAAGAGAGCAATAAAGTATAAATCACAGTAGCATGTACTAAACCTTACTTTTTTATGTAGATGTCTATAGTATGTCTATAGTAGTGTTACGATTTAGAAAGATTTTGTGTGTGAAAGCATATTTTCAAATACCTTAAAGGTACTAATTTTCGCGCGTATTAATTTTCGCGCACAAAGGCCTCCTTTATATTTTTTTCTAGGCATACAAATAAAAATGAAGATATATGGTATTAGTTTTCGCGCACTCCCTGACTGCGCATAATTTCGGTATCAAATTTCGCGCATTTTTGGGCCTATGCGCGAAATTGCGCGAAAATTAGTACCTTTAAGGTAGTCTGTAAAAATGTAAATGTAATGTAATGTAAAACTCGGTTTTGGTACAGGCTAGAATCACAGTAATAAAGAAAACACGCTTACAAGTGTGATTTTTATACAGAAATCTTGAGACGTCGAGACAAATACATCAAGCATAAGATAAACTGGGTGACAATGCATACAGAACATTCAAACTTGATACTAGAAGAGAGACCTGAGAAATGAACTGTATGACAAATAAACCGTACGGTGAATGGTAGGGCCATTCAACACACTTACCACAAGAGCAGAAAAAGCCAAGTGTTTCTGCAATTAATTGAGCTTGTTCACCAGAACTGGAAACGGCAAGTGAAACCAACGATTTCAATATCTCTTCATTCGATGAAATCAATTTCTGAGCAGCATGTTTGCCTGAAAGAATTACGGTCGAATAACATTATTATAACACGTTCCTAAAAATTGCAATTCGGGTGACTGGACAAAACACAGATAACATGGCAAAACATTGGTGAATCATTTCATTTCATTTTGCCTTAGGTTTTAAGTAATGAGTTCGAAATAAATCTTACCATGAACCATTGCTGCTCAAAGATTTAACCATTTGTTAACATACTAGCCACAAAAATGCTCAGAATTTCTCAAAAAGTTAAACTAAAAAATCGTCAATTATTACCTGGCATGGCAAGATCGTGAAGTAACATCAAGCTCCCTTGAACCACTTCTTTATTTCCTGAAGCCAAGCAAATGGACAACCTTTTCAACAGTGGTATATCACTCAACAGCTTCTTCTGGAAACTACTGCTACTCACACACAAATAGTTGAAGATCCTCAAAACTGTTTTTTGGATGTTCGCCTCGTTACTATTTAGTACAGTAAATAAGATCTTTATAATGCCAGGAATCTTACTAAGGTTCCTTACGTCGATATCGAAACAGCAAAAATGATGAATGATAATTGCTGATAATTGAACAATGTTTTCTTCTTCTTCGCACCGTAATAAACCCACAAGATGTCGCAAGATTCCAAGTGACGCCATTTCCTGGCAAACTTGCACAATCTCATCAACAGCATCACTCAAATACTGAACTAATATTTGTAAACAAAGTTGAGTTAACAGTAAATCACCAAGATATCGAATCAAACATAATGTTGCTTTTGTTATGATTCCCCACTTGCGCAAAGTGGCTTTAACATCTTTATCATCAATCTGTATTAACTGGTGCACTATGTAAGTTGACCACCTTTTAACGTCTGCTAGTATATGGAATCCATGATCACTTAAAATATGCATAAAAATATCTCGCATGCAGTTCTTCTCTTGGTATAGTGTTTTGGCTATCTGAGCATCATTCAATGTCAAGTGGAAAATTGAACCTACACATTTGAAGAAAGTCTTTTCAATCATGACATCTTGTTTGCAACGAGCCACTAAACTCTTATAGTTGTATCCTTCTGATAGGTTCTTTATGACTTTCAACATAATATGTAAAGCTGGTTTGTAGAAGAAGAATACTTTACTCTCGCTTGTTGAAGTGCAGAGAAGGAAGACAGATGTAACAGCTTTTAAAACAGTTTCTTTATCATCAGACAAACAACATTTCAAGATTTCTGGAAAATAACGAGGGCTCATTGCTCTTTGTTTTAAAAGTTTTTCAGCATATTGCTGCACTTCTAAATTATCAGAGTCTAGTAAACTACCAATGTCTTTGATTTGAATCAAATGAACAACCTCCGATAAATCTTTACGTTTGCTTTCTTCCAATTTTTTGTATTCTTTTTGTAATTGCCATGCAGCAACACCACCGACAAGCGTTGCGATTCCTGTCGTCAAAGCCAAACTAAGCCCAGAATTGGAATCCATCATCACTAGTTACTTTCTGTACTACTTTCTTTATTCTCGAAAAGTTGTGTTAAACGTTGTTGTTCTTTCAGATCTTCAAGGTTCTTTCGTTTGCGTTCTTGTCTTTCTTGATCTTTAATGACACCTTGTCTCAAACGTACTCGATCATCTTGTTGTGAGCGGTGCACAAACGTAATGATACCCAGTGTTGCGACACAAGACCCAACCAATGTTATCTTACTTGCAGTAGACATTTATTTTGAACATTTATTATTTTCACTGTAAAAAAAAGAAAAGATAGAAATGCAAATTATCATGAAACTAGAAACCACCCGATTCATAAACCATTAGAAGTAAGCAGAATGTTTAAGCATAACAAATAACAAACAGACTGATCACTAGTTTATTTCAAACATTATTTATTTCACAGTTAAAAAAGCTGCTATTTTAGATAACAGAGCCTTCAGCTCTTTAAGCTTTGATTTACTCATAGCCTCTTTTAGGTCTGTATCCTCAGCAATAAAGAGTAATGTTTCTTTGATCGCTTTTAAGTCTGTCACAAGCTGATTGTATTTGGAAAGTCCCTCATTGTTTGTAAGAACTCCTGGTTGAGAACTGATAAAAATTTCATTTAACCTATCATCAGTATCAGATATATTTCCAAAGATTTCCAGCCTCTTTGTAGCTAAATAACTAAGCATTTTAACAAATCCTTTATAATCCATGCCAGCAAAAGATAAGAGAATTAACTGACACTGTTCGTGAAACCCTTCCATGTCACAACAATCGGAAATTTCCTTTCGAACTGACTCCAATGATGACTTTAAGTGTTTCCAAACATATTGGATAGAAAAAGCATTTATCCAGTTATGATTAATAGAAACAGTGTCTTCCAAATTATACACTTGATGATGCCAGCCACTAGGAACAAAAATGACTTCACCAGATTTTTGAAAAACCGTGAAATAGGTTATATCCATTTCATTTAATGGTAAAAATGAAATATTAAATGGAAGATTTCCAAATTGATCTTTTAATTTTTCTTCTTCACCTGGTGGGAAAAATATCCATTTCTTTAATCCACAAATATTTGCTGACCAACTGTATGAGTGAAACACATCAGCATGGAAAGAAGTCCAACTACCTTTAACACCAATGTAAACAAACCTGTAGTCATCCTCATTTTCACTGTCAAAATATTCATTCAACCAATCAGATGTGAAATACAATGGAACGTCATAAAACACTACATCCGTTTGTTTTTGTAAATGCCAGTCTTTCAAATACAATAACCTGCTGTCCCGATTATTCCAAAAAGTTAAAAACTCAAATACTTTCATATCCATCTTTTCATGGGACGAGAAATATTGCTTATTACAATCCATTACAGGAGCGGTCAAATGTCCAAAATGTTTTTCCATGTAAGCAGTATCGAGTTTATTGTTTCTGATCCAAAGGTTTGAACATTTCCAACGACTTGTTATGAGATCAGAAGAGAAAATGCAAGGCTTGTTGTCTTGTAAATATCTCTCAACAAAATCTTTGTATAGAATGGGTTCCTCTATTCTATCAACCATTTTAAGTCAATGCTAACCAAGTATTTAGTTCTGGAACAATTTTAACAGTTAAAAACTAATATATATATATATGTAAATATGGAACAGTCAACCAGACTCTTTTGATGTTTACTTTTTATTACACTCTAGTAAAGGAAAAAAATTGAATTTTTTTAAAATAATTAATTTGAAATAATAATACATGAAATAATCACGTGACCATAATAAACATAAATAAAACTAACAGGGAAGCCGAGTAGAATGGAAATCAATTGCCGGTTCTCTCCTTCGTGTTAAACACTGCCACTGTGGCACAATGTTAAAGGAAGACAAGATAGATCTCATAGGTGGGACCTCCAGGATTATTTTTTTGGGAGGGGTTGAAGATTTTCAAAAATTGTCAGTTAGGGTGGGGTAGCAACTTATTACAATTTCAGGGGAGATAACCCTATAGGGATAGGTTTTTTCAGGGGGGATTGGCAAGTGGCAAGAAAAATTCTTTCTCTGAAAACTAAGAAAATCAAAGCAACACCTTATTAAATACTAGCAAGTAGCTGTGGCTAGGAATGCCCGCCGCAAAGCTACCTTAGAGGATGAGTAAAAAGCCTACAATTAAAATCATAAGAAAGTCTGTTTGATGGCTGTGAGACTACGCACTTCCTAGCATCAAGTAGAAATAGACTCAACCAAACGTTAACTTTTAAAACAGCTGCTATCATAATATAGTGTTAGTTGAAAAACATCTAAGATGGAGAAAAAGAGAAACAAGTGATACTTTGATGGACCTACCTGGTAATCAAATGAAAAAAGTAAAAGTAAAACTAAAACTAAAACACCCCTGTCTCAAATATTCGAAATCCTTAAAAATCATAACACATCCGTCTGAAACCAATATCTTGAAAAAACACGCTTGTCTCTAATATTACTTGGCAAAAACTGCCATTTACACCGGAAAGAAGTAAAGCTTTTTTTTACCCACGATGGTACTCTCTTTATTCACATACTAAAAATCAGAAAAAACTGATGATTCCAAACCCCTTTTTTGGTCTTTTTTGGTCAAAATAGAAAGCAAAATTTTTTAAACCAAAAATTAGGTTCTGTCATATTCCAGAGTATCCAAATTCTCAACGTTTTGTAAAAAATCAGAAAAAGCTAACTAACCAATTTAGAGAAAATTCCCAAACACCTCTTTTTAAGGCCGTTTTTGGCAAAATCGGCCACAAAAAATGTTGTCCCAAAAATCTGGTTCCTTCACATTTAAAAGTATCCAAATTCTCAAATTTTTGTAAAAAATCCGAAAAAACTAACAAAACAATTTAGAGAAAATCCCCCAAAACCTCTTTTTAAGGCTGTTTTGGCCAAATTTGGCTGCTAATTTTTTTTTAAACACAGCAAAATTCAGCATCACTTGATCAGAAATAAGTGGCTAGTTTCCTTAATTGATTATTGTGGTTGTAAAGTACAAGAAATGCATAAATAATGAAAAGTTTTGGCATTTTTTTAAATAATGAAATTTTTATGCGGGTGCTTTTGAGACATGCGGGCGACCGACGCTAAACTTATCCATTGTTCGATCGACTTTGATCATTGTTCGATCGACTTCGCAAAATCTCATTCCCTTGAAATAATTTACACTCTCTCATTCAAATTCTTGAGGGACGCCCCTGTCTCACTGACCCGGTGGGAATTTGTTTGACCAGTGGAGAGAAAAAATTCCAAATAAATTTTGATAACTTCATTTTTCAACATTACTTCATTTTTCTCAGTGGGGATTTGAATTCTATTGTTTTTAACTCAAAATATCCAGTGGGGATGGCATTTTATGGGGATGGCAAAATCTCTTTTTTTTCAATGGGGACGGTCTTTGAGGGCATATTTGTGACTCCCCAAGCGAATTGGAGTATATAAAATTGAACCGGTTAGAGAGTGGTAAAAAGACTGGTCACAAATCGGCTGAATATAAATTTGATCGGCCTTTAGTTTTTTTTCGACCAGTCACAATCGACCTTTGTTTGATTTGGGACCGGTCTAATGAACGGTCATTTGACCGGTCTATTACTTTGCCGGCAAACGACAGAATCTACAAAATAAGAAATATTTTCACTGATTCAAGAAAAATGTAGACATATTTATTACAAAAGAAAACGTTCCAATGACACAAAAAACATTCGATTTATGCAACATATGTTCGAATCAAGTTAAAAAAGCATTAGATTTTCTTTCTTTCGAGAGTTCTGCTATTATATATTCAAAACAAAACAAACAAAAATAAGTGACAAAAGTTTGAAAGCAAACAAGAATAAAATGGTTTGTTATTTTTTTTAGCATTTTTTTACAAAGTAATGAATAGTTTGAGGTAAAAAGCTACAAGATTAATTTAACAAGAACGAAATAACCTAACCTAACAGATGGCAGAATTTATTACTTTTGATGTCAGACATGAAACACCCATGTCTCTATGTCCCAGTGGATACCATTGTTTATCAGTGAGTTAATTCAAATTTGTATATGTTCTTTTTTCGTATTTTAGTGGAATGGCTTTTAATTTTTTATTGGGGTTAAGTAAACATTTATTTTTAACCCCCTACAGCCACATCGATGACAATGGGGGGAGCCCTGCACACAGAAAAAATAGGATAAAAAACTGTCTCAGGTCAAAAGTTAGCATCATGTTAAATGATCCCCACTGAAAAATGGCCACTAAAGACAAATAAATTTTGTGATATCCCCTACTTATTAGTTTTGAAAAGCATATCGCTTGATTCATGTGTCATTGCCATCAATCTTTTTTAAAGAAAAATATGAATAGAGGAAAGAATTCCATTTTTATATTTTGAAATAACGTTCTGTGTCTGCTGGGAAGCCAGTGATTTTTTAATAAAGGAAATAAATGTCATTGGGTGTATTTACAAATTTGTCTTCAAGCTGCATAGTGTTCTGCTTGGATTGGCTATTGATTTATTTTCGATCAGATCTTTAAGAATTCACTTGCATATCATTGTGTTTACATCTTTTGAGAACGAGATGAAAAATAAGCCGGCAATCGAATAAGAACAAGAAACGGAAAAGAAAGCCGTTTGATCGGCCGATCAGCCGGTCAATCGACCGGTCTGGCCGCTTTAAACATGGCCAATTTATGGACCGGTTCTTTATCGGCCCTTTCAATAATTGTTATGGCCAGAACGGTCATATGGCTGGTCCAAAAGCAGCTAAAACAGGACCGGTCTAATTTTTATTTACTCCAAATCGCTTGGGGTGTCACATTTTCCCCAGGGGACGAATAAACTTTCTGATTATATATATATTTATATTTTGTCATCCCAAGGGGTAGAGTTTTGGTCTGGGACTAAAAAATAGGGGAAAATATTTTGACCGGTTTTGAAAAGTTGGGGGAAAATTTGGTCGGGGAAAATTTTACCCACTAGCCCAAAAAATGACTTTTTTTTTCTCCGATATGTTTAAAAAAAATTTATTTGACCCAAAATAAATAGTGAATGCCTTGCTTTTATTTTTTATTTGAAATTATTTAATGTGAAAATTATGACCAAAGTGGGATTTGAACCAGTAACCTTCTGATTACGAAACAGCCGTCTATGCCACTATACCACGACAGCTGCCAGGAGAGTAATTTGAAGTTATTTAAAGAACGACGTATATATTATATACTGACCAGTTAGGCCAACTCTTTATATCCCAATTCCTCCAAAGTAAAACATAGCAGATGCGTCTCTGAAATGGGCGGATCGACTATAGGGCGTTGAAGACGCCAAAAAATAAAAAATAAAAGTTTCCTCATTGTCAGGATTTAGCCGCTTCTTGATCGGAGCTTTTCCAATTTTCCATTTAGCACGATGTCCAAAAATGTTCAGGCCACACTCACTGTGGTACCGTAAAAGTGCTTATGTCCGTCACCCCCTCCCTAATTCCGTCAGCTAGAATAACGAAGCAGCAAAATAAATCAA
>JAUJPO010054260.1:0-14573 GCA_032270745.1 Tiaropsis multicirrata
CGGGTTCGCGACACCTCGACGATTGATGACGTTCGATGTCCAACTCAGAGTGCGGTAGACGAAACTTCGACTAGCTAACTTCGAAGGTAATATATATGACACATGTTTTGTTAAGCTGTGTATAGTCCTGTAAGATAATAGCTACTATTGTTATTTTATTATTGGTAATAGTATTCTTTTGCTCTTGAAGTAAGTTGTTAGATGCTAGAAACTTTTACAGACATAAGTTTTGATCAGAGAAAAAGGTTTTATTATTATTAAACCTACTGACTTTTTTCTGTTATTTAAATTATATTCTGTTTTAGATTTGCAAGCTGTATTTTAGAGTTAGATGGTAAGAGGATTTCAACACCAATTCTAACTTTTATTCCGAAGCTTTATTTGCTGAAGCAGACTTTGAAATGTGTTTTGTCATTCATAAGTATTCCAATTTAACTGCGTTAAATTTAGTTTTGAAGTTTTACTGTTGTTTATTGTACATGTTAAGTTTATTTTAAAAGTCTGAAACATTTCATATTTTCTTTTACAGTTGTGTTTGAATATTTTAGAATGTTTAAATTATGTTCTTAGTGATGAGATTGTTTGCTGAAAGCAAAAATAAATAACTGTCCTAGAGTAGCCCCGAAGCTTTTGCACTGTACTTGCTCACTTAGATATTACCGACCGTCTGAAACTCTTATTAATTTTAACTCACTGGTACAGTATACTTAAGGGTGGTATGAAAACTCCGATGTGTGGTTAAAGTTACCCAGTAGGCACAGGTCGTCCTGAAGACGACCTCAATAAGTCCCAATTGGACGAGTGGACGTCACATATGGACGGCATATAGACGTCCCAGGGTCGGCAAAAGTGAAGTCGATTTCGTCCGTCCCTAATTGGTCCTATGGAGACGTCCTGAAGGGACGATATTTCGACCGATTTCAGACTTAGCTCTCGTCCCGCCCAACCCAATGTTTATGGTTAATTTTTGTTATATATATAAAATCTCGAATGCGACTGATTGGAAAGAACTGGTGTATTTTAAAATAATCTTGTCTTTTTTCATAAATAAATCAAGTTTTAAGAACAATTCATAAAATATTTTATAAATACTATACTACAATTCTAAAAATAAAAACAGATAAAAAAGAAGTCAAATTCTTCTCAATGAAATATATAGAACTACACTCTTTTTTAATTTTAAGACAAAATCGGTAAAAGTCGAGCTGAAGCTTGATGTTTTAAGAAAAATTATTTTCAGCCTCAAATTATGCTTATCTGTATTCTTAGACTTCAACCATGTAAATTTCCTTGATTTTCTAAGATTTCCGTTGAATAATTTTGATGAAAAACTGGTTTGGCTGGTAAGACACGTCAAAAATTGTTTGCGTTATCGAGAAAAGTCTTATTATTACTTATTTTACACATAAAAGTTGAAAAGAAAGAAAGAAGAATTGTCTCAGCTTGGAAAAAAGCATAGTACTTTTTTCAAATTTCAACGATGCTTGAAAGCATTATGCTGATAAATAAGAGTGTAGTTGAAACTAAACATGAAAATGCCTGATACAGTGCGGCTATAATTCTTTAGCGAGAGAATTGCTTGTAAAAGATTTAGCGTTTGCTGTATCCACCACTGAATGTCAACAAATGTTTAATGATCATTTTAAAACAAAACTTTAAAACGAAGAGGTTGTCAAATCTTTACCTTAAGGGAACTAATTTTAGCGCTAAGAGGGCCTGAAATATTTGTATTGTGAGAATTAATTTTCGCACTTGACACCCACATTTTGCCGAAACTCTTTAAATTTCCTAGAGATATTTGAAATTTTTAGGCAAAATTGCTTTCACGGAACTAATTTTCGCGACCCAAATTGTCGTCACCCAAAATTGCGAAAATTAGTTCCGCAAAAGTTATTTCCCGCGAAAATTAGTTCCCTTAAGGTATTGAATCCTCATCACTACTCCCTTTTTCATCGGCCGCTGTGCCTGTGACAGCTTCTTCTCGACGCTTCTTCTCGTCAGCACGGCGGACATAATCCCCTGCTCTTTTCAGAATATCGCCTGTTGTTTCGACGATTTTGTCTTTGGTATACTTCGCAGTTAATGCACCTATAAAAATGATTAAAAAATATTTATTTTTCGATTAAGAAGCTTTACAATAAGGAATACCAGAATATTTCATAGACTAGAGAAATATAAAGAATTGTTATGAAGTAACGTTCGATTAAAGAGTCGTTTAGCTTCAAAAAAACATAACATTGTGCATTTAGAGAAGAAGCTCTTAGATTTGGTACATATTACATCAAACATGAGATAAGGGAAATTTTTAAGGGATGCAAGCCAAATATTTTAGGAGACATAAGGTATATTAGATCTAATGATGACCTCTTCAATAACGTAAACATCCAACAAAATAAATTTCCTTTGCCTCATGTCTGATACGTATACCATATTACAGAACTTCCTCACTAAATGAACCTTGGTATGCTATGCGACCAAGAAAAGGGGCGAAAAGCAAAAGTAACAAAACATAAAAACATAGAGAAAAAAGAAAACTAACCCGTTATGACCTTTTGATGGTTTGTTTCAGCAAAGCTCCGTTTACCCCTCATTCCGTCTTTCGAAACTTTTGCAGCACCTCTTTTGACATGAGGCGTATCGAACAGCTTGGCTGACGTCTTTCCCACCCAGCTTCCTGATGACTTTTCTCTAAAGATGAAATGAATGATTTACTGTTTTTAATTCGAAAAAATTTACTTAACAAAAATATGCCTCTTTTTAGAATATTGTGTCCAATCATAGGTAGGTGAATTTTAATCTTTGAGTGGAATTTTTCTTGAACTTAGTTTTTTCAAGAGCCGACCATTCAGATAAGAATGCTTTTTTCTTCTCTTTCGTCGCCGAAAAAATTCGGTATTAAGATTATCTGGCGGTTATACCTTGACATGTCTCTTCTCCCTGGTATTTAAGTTATCTTCTTCCTTGTCAAACATTTCCAGGGTGGTTGTTTGTTCAAGCTCCTCAATGTCACCACCACTTTCTAAATGTGACTCTTGTGAATTTTCGAGGATCGATAGGATGCGATCTTGGTTTTGCTTGATCCTCTCAATTTCCATTAGCGAAGTGTACTGAAAATCTTAAAATAAATTTTGATTTAGACGAAAAAAATTATAATTATGCAAAGTCGTAGACAAATTATGGTGAAAAAACACAATTGTAATGAATGTTTTAAGATAACAATTTACCTTTGTTAGCCATTTCTTTAAAAGATTTACCACCACCACTTCTATATTTCGGTACAGGTGATTCGTGCAAACTTGAGTCTGTTATTAAAAATTAAGAAAAGTAAGCGAACCAACCAAATGGAGTATTTGCCCTATAATATTCTGTCCCTACCTTGCCATGGTGAGGTACACTCTAGATGAGAATCCAATTTAAAGCAACGAGAGTCACAAAAAAGGAAAGAGGTTAAAACACATACTAAGATGGGCTGTTTTGATGGAATGTTCGTTTAATTTTTTCATGCGATTGTTCATGGGTGAGTGATTGTTCATGGGTGAGCGCTTTTTCGAGTTGGATCCTAAAAAGAGAAGAACTGTCTGCTTGAAAAGTGACCTACTCTAATAGGTAAAAATAAAACACAAAATGAAGTTATATCATTTAAAAAACAAAACATCGAATATGTACAACATAATACCTGTTTGATCATCAAATAAGCCACGGGGTAAACAGGCGGATGCACCAGCAAGTGGGGATGGAGATGTTCCACGTAATGATGATGGGGAGGAGTAAAGACTACCAGGTGTGATCATAAAATGAGGGCTCAATGGTTTTTCTTTAACTGAAAAAAATAATCGAATTGCCTGAGATTCAAGTATTCTCCTTGCACCCCATTTTATTTTTAAAATCTTGGAAGCACTTCCCCTCCCATAAAAAGCCTTTCATCAAATTTTATTAGCAACAAAAAGGTGGATTTTTAGATTCTGAATATTGAAATTCATTAAACAACTCCCATTGAAGAGAAAAAATCTTTGACTGTTACTTTATATTGGCGGCGCTAATTAGAATAAGATGTGGGGAGCCACAAACCGAACAGTTGTGGAGGGGATGGGGTGGAAGAAAAAGTCAATTAGGGACTTGATACCACGAGAAATTTGATACTAGTAAGATAAGGCAGGCAATATTTTTGTATTTTACCTTGCTGATTATCAAATAAGCCACGTAGACCAGATCCAGATGCACCAGGAAGTGACAAGGTTGTATTTCCTGTGAACAAAAAACAATGATCTGGTTATTTTCTGAAATTACCATTTGCATTTCCCATCCTAGGGAAATTTCATTGTTAGACAAAATTTTGATAGCAAAATAATGATAAATTGTTTTGTATTAAATTAGTAGAGACTGTATCTAAAAATGGAAAATTGAAGTTCTTTTTCAGGGAAAAGTTCAAATTCGCTTACCTTCTGCCGTTTTCTTTACAGGACTGTCCTCTCCATTCGTATTGTTTCCAGTCTTTTCTTCTAATCTCTCGGAATTATCTGGAAATAAGATGAAATGTTTAAAGCTACCTAAAAATCGGCCATAAACTTGAATAAGTTGAGCATGTTATCCTACACTTCTTTTCAATTTGCAGTTGAACTTTCAATGGATGAGAAACATCACAAGCTTACCAAAAATGGCTTTTTCATCTATTATGGGAGAATTGAAGAGTAGAATACAATTTGTTACTGAATGAGTTACTGAATTATAAAATTATAAAATTTCTTATTCTTCCTAATGTTCAACAACCCTTTTCGACTTACTTTTAGATGGGTTTCGTAATTTCTCTTTCTTGGATTTTAGTTTTCGTCTCCTTTCAGTGTTATCTTGTTCATTAATGTCCGACTCAACAGAAGAAGTCAAATCAGCGACAGCGTCACATGTATCTCTGTCACCTTTGTAGAGAAATGAAATTATCAAAATCACTAAAGGCAGTAAACACTTTGAATGAAGACTTATTAGTCAAATACTTTTTACTTGTATGTCCATGTTTTAGAAGAGGGTAGAGACAGAGACACTTATGCATACCTCCAGAAAGCGGAAAAATCCTCAAAATCTTGTTTTTTGTGGAAAGCCCCCAAAAAGATTTTACATATAAAAATACAGTGCATACAGACAGTGCTTATACTAATCCTAAAAACTTAAAAGTTAAAGGTATAAATGATATTGGAGTAAAAATTAAATAAAAATTAACAAACTGTTACCTTTCTGTAGTTTGAACTTCACAAATGGGAATTTTGACCAATTAGACTTTGGATCTTCCATCCTGGAAAATGCATTAGTCACCTGTAAACCCTGAGGATACCACACCTCTCTACCAACAACCCATTTTAAGGGTATTGTCATTTCGTACTCTTTAAACTCCCCTTCATCCAGGGGTTCCAGCCAAACAGCTCTACACCATGACATGTTTGTTATTAATATTTAATTTTGACTGATATGAATAAAAATATGGATAGATACTTAGGTCAAAACTTTTAACTTTTAAGATGTTTTGAATGTATTTAGTATCCACATTCTGTTGGTTGGCAGAGGCATGTACTAAAAGAGACAGATGAGCAAAAGGCATGTAAAAACAAGATCTAAAGATCTGCTTGAGTTGTTCTTGTAAGCTGATAAACAAACACTGGTTAAAACAAACACTGGAACTAGAGAAAAACTGAAATTGTGAGAGGTTAGCTTGACAGGGGGTTACACAGTTACTACATAACATGTTTTTTTGACACCAACATCCCTTGCAGTTACTTCATACGTGTAGTAACTGTTTTTCATCATCATCAAAATTTAGACTACCACCATAGTAAATGTCATTGCCATAGAGAAACTGAGAGCAACTTCTTCAAAATTCTTCAATTACAAAAAAATTACAATTAAGGAATGATAACTATTCTTCAATTACAAAAAGATTACAATAAAGGAATGATAACAAAATCATTTCCATATGGTAAAAAAACACATTTTCTGGATAAATCTTCCTTCGTGAAATGACCAGACGTTGCTTGAAATGTACGTTTAAAAAGATAGATGCCCAAACTTTTTGAGTCAACATTTGAAACAGTAAAATATGACTGTAAAATATTTAAAGGAAAAGTGTCACACAAAATTGATCCATTATTTTCCAGTTTGCGAACAATGAAGAGATAAGTACTGTTTAGAAAAAATGCATTCTTTTGATCTGGTTTGACTTTCACAACAAGCGGTTTATTTATATAATAGCTCCCATTTAATTCGTCTGTTCTTTTCACAATTTGAACTAGTGGATTGTTCTTACCTCTGACCAGACTTTTGATTTTCTGTAGATGATTCTCAAACTGGAAGCAGGAATATCTAATAAGTGGAATCTGGAAATAAGCAACGTCTTCAACTAGGTGAATTAAGTTGTGCACATTGTAAACACAAAATGTTTCTCCATAAAAATTGTGGGTTTTTGTAATAAAGTCTTTTAAAAGATTTTTTGCAACTGATAAATTGGAATTTCGAATATCGTCATTTTCTTCACTTAACAGTCTGATAGCAATAGAAAAGCTCATGAAGTGTTTCCAAACAGCTGAAGACAAATATGGACGCAAAATAACCATACCAGTGTACAAAAGAAATGATTTGAATTCTGTTGCTTTCCAGCGATCTAATTCTGCCAAGCCTCTAGGCTGTCTTGCAAATTCTGCCGGTAATTTAACAGCACTCAACTCCATTGAAATTGCATTTAAATAAGCGGATGATAATTTCCCACTTTTAATTTTCTTGAAAGAGCCTTTCATGTAATAGAGAAGACGCCTGGTGACCCCAAGATAAACCAGGTGCATGGGATCAATTGAAATATCTTTAATTAGATCAATAGGCAATGGAGTAAGCCCTGACACATCTAGTTGATGACGCTTTCCTTCTTCATCATGTTCCCCGTAGCCATCCATGCGGAACACTTGATCAGTACGTGCTACCCCTTGGAGCACATTCTTGTCATAAACAATTCTGTGCTTCACATATTCTCCTTTCAGATCACAGCGTTCACAAGCATAGTAACCTGTGTGTTGAACAACTCCTTTTATTCCAGAGCGTGCCGGAGAATCACAAGTCAAACAAAATATTGTAACTGGGTGATGGATGTCATTGAAATTGATTCCTGTACGAAGCAAATAGTTCATTTCAACAACAAAGTCGGTCAAAAATTCATCAAATGGAGGCTTTGATTTCCCACAGAAAAAGGCAACAGAAATGGGTCTGAAACAATGAAATTGAATCAAAATGGGCCAAAGATTGATGGAACTCGACTTGAAGATGGGCAAACCATCTATATTTATCATTAAAACAATGGTACTCAAGTCGTTGTCAATAGAAAGAAGTTTCCTTATTCGATTCTCTACACCAATATAGATGTAATTCCCTAGTCCCATTTGTCTTAGTTCAACACTTCTTTGAGTTTTGAGCAATGTTCTTGAATCCTTCGGTACATTACAACCCAGGTCACCAATAATGGCTAAGATTTGGTTGATTGACGGTCTAGTACAATTGTTATCTACTGCCCAAGTTTTCAATTTCTCACAAAGAATATGATCAATTTCATCTTTCAAACAATCAGTATCAGATTCTGAAGAAAATGAATCAGGAGATTCAACCAGTGAAGAATCATTTTCATCATCATCAACAATGCCTTCAACCAAACAATTTGCAGCAGAAGCACCAACAGCGCAGACCTCATCAACATTATCAGTGTCATCATGATTATCTGGTGATTCAACTTCAGCTTCTGCAGGACTTGTAAGATGACCATCATTAATAAAACATGTATCATCATCAGTGGCGTTGTCTGACCCTGGGTCAAAATCACTTGATGAAGAGCTTCCTTGGTTACACTGTGATGACGCAGATATAACTTTCTTCCTTCTTTCTCTCCATGAGTTCAACAACCTTAAATTTCAAAAAGTGTACTCTGTATAAAGCCTTCATTTTTGAGCGAAAGTGTTCTTTTCTCAGACTCATGCATTGACATAATTAGATCCACCCAATATTCAAAAACAGATAATTTGTAAAATCTGATTAAAGTATTAATTGAGAAAAAATTCTGTTAGTCAGATCTTTGATGTAATCTTAGATTTACCTTTGTTTTTTCTTCTTTCTATCCATCACAAAATAAGGCTGTTTTTAATCAAGAACTTTTTTGGTAGGATAACCTAACTATAACTAAAAAAGATTTATTTAAAGATTTTATCTTAAAACTTATATCTGAAATACAGAAAGACTTCTAATCCTTATTATCAAAGCTTATTGAGGTAATGTAGCACTGATACTTCATTCAAATTAATATTTACCATCACAAAAACGGGTAAAAAGTTCATGGATGACAAAGGCCAAGTAAAATGAAAGAAAAAGGCTAAACTAATCAGTTCAAAATTTTTAAATTTGTCATGCAAAAAATGAATAAATAAATAAATCCAGTTTATATTTCAAACGCAAGATAGAGTAAACAATTTTCTGGAAAAATTTAACAATAATCACATCCCTGGACACTGCCATATATTGTACAGTGTTGTACAGTGGGCGTAGGTCAACCTATTTTTCCCACCACACAGTGTACGGCGGCTACACCAGACAAAGTCCTGTGGGGCTATTCCCGCATTTTTTAAAGACCGCGGTTGACGGGTTTCACGAGCAAATCGAAAGCAGTCTGTTTGATTGCTTTGAAGCGGCAGAAAAATCCCACCGTACATTTGTACGGTGTCGTTTTTAATGTACGATGTTTTGACATTCTAACATTAAATTCCACTGTACGTTCAAAAACGCTCACTGTACAACACCGTATGTGTATGTATGTGCGGTGTCCAGGGTCATCAATAATCTTATAAAGTTATCCCTAAATGGTTCTTGCTGCCTGAACAAGCATATTTCATCCCTGAAAATTGGCTGCGGCAAGCTGCACATGCTGCGGTAAAAGCTGCGAAACAATTAAAATTAATTGAACATATTCAAAATATTGGTGTTTAATTGCTAAGACAATTGAACATCAATCGAAAACCAAATTTTTGGTAAATTTCGATAATTCGTTTGTTTGGCATATTATATATATTGAAAATAATACTTTTTCAATTGTGTTAAAAAATTTTAGATTTCTTTGCCAAGATAAAATCAACTCACAAATACAAGAAAACTAAACAGACAATTCCTTTGCAGCTTAATATGCAATCGTACACAATACATCTTTCCCGTAATTCAGATTTTGCCGGAAAACACGTGTTCTCCACCGCACCGTTATGTGAAAAATAAAGTGGAGGTAAACAAAGGCGTTTTTGCCTGAGTTTGCTTAGGGAATATGACATTTTGTCTTTTATCTTTTGATGCCCTCATTCGTTTCGAAAGAAATTTGGAGGGTAAATTGTAATAACATACTGAAGTTTGCGAAAATTATATGCAATAAAAGGCCAAAAACCACTCTTCCCTACGCTAAGGAAATGCAAGCAAAATCGGGTTTGGTAAATTTCGATTGGTATTCGATCTTTCAATTGTGACTTTTTGTTTGATTGTGTTCGATTGACATTGTCTGGTATTCTTTCCCAAATTTTAATAGGGTACAATAAAATAATGGATTGGCAAAATCCTGTTTTTAGATGCACCGCTGAGACCCTCCTGAAATTCCCTAACTTTAACTTATATATTGTAAAAACAGGCCAGTTTCAAGTTTTCCTGTTCCCTGGCTTTCTGATGACCCCCTAACTCCCTAACTCCAAGGTTCATGACTGTCAACCTTTTAACTTTATATTCAAGAAATATTTCAAGCAAAGAAAAAAGTAAATTATGTAAATAGAAAAGCTATCCAGATGCCAGACCAGAGACATAAATGAATAAACGAGCAATCAGATTTCAATCCATTTGTCTGCTGTGCTGCAAAACAAAAACATACTTTTGACTTTCCTCAGCTTTGATTCCCTGTCGTCAGGGGTTGTAACCATCTTGTAACCACAGTAAATTTGAAAAAGTGAAACTAAAGCTCTAAAGGTTGGTGTGTTATTCGACATAATCATCCACTCAACCAACTTTTCCTGATTCTTCGACTTGACGGATTCTTGTCGAATTTTTTGATTTTTTGGCGGTATGCGCGCGCATCTCAAAAGTCGAGAAAAGTTAGCAGGGGGTAATAAAATTGAAAGAAATTGTGATCATTGTAGAATTGAGCAAAAAATTCCAAACTAATTCAACTTTGTTCTGATAAAATAAATTAATAAACACATAACCTTTCTTTTCCGAATGTTGGGTGATTTGACCTTAGGTTTAGAAGGATTATCTTGAGTCATTACATGAAATCTCGCCCCCGGGATTTCTATGCGCATCCGGACAACTTTAACGGCGCAGTCGCAGATCTACTTTTTTCGTCGTCTATACATCGTCCAGAGGACGTCCACGGGACTTAAGGAATTTAGGTCCGTAGGTGACGTCCGGTGGACGACCCTTTTTTAAGATTCCAGGACGGGGACCTCGGGACCTGATGAGGACGTCATGCGGACGTCCCCACAACTTTGAGTGCCCACTGGGAACCCTTTTGGAAAGTTGACGAAATGATTTTTTTTCACTGATGTTCTAAAAATACCTTTTTGGTATAAATTTTGGTGGTTTATGTAAAACGCTGTCAAATTAAGTGCCCACTTTACTTTATAGAATAATATTAACCCTTAAAGGTTTTTTTGTTGTTTTTAGACCACTTTAAGGTTAAAAATTTTTAGCTTCTGCAAAATTAAATTCCCTATAAGATTTATTTCAGCCATCCATCAAATTAAATATTTTACCAATAGTACAATATATTTAATTTTTGTTTAATCATATAGAGAGTGATATGCGTGACTAAATAGTATTATGTTCGAAAAGTTAAAATACACCTTATATCTAATGGATTAGTAATAATTTATTGTTCAGCTGGTTTTTGTTACATTAAAATTATAATTGTAATCCTTTTAAAGGCACGTCTGGCTACTCTTTCTGTGTGGATGAAAAATTAAATTAAAACACGTATTATTCTTCGTCAGGCATAGTATAATATGCATTTAGTATTTTCTATTTGTCAGTTTTTTTGTATATATCACAGAAAAGATAATATATGTATGTTGTATATATCACAGTAAAGTTAATATATGTTGTATATATCACAGTGAAGATAATATTTTATGTTGAAAAGAAAAATATATGGGTGACTTATACTCATAAACTAGCCCTGTTTGAATAAACAAAATATCTACATAAATTTTATATTTCTTACTGTACCTTTTAAATTGGTACTAAATGGCTATGATTTTAAAATAACAATTAGTATAGTAAAAGTACGGGTTAGAGGGTAATTAATGCTAACTAAATGGCACAAACGTAGTGTAAATGGTCAACATTATAAATAAAATGAGGGCTTATTAACGATCCCGAATAGCTCGATAAAACCATACATTCTGTGTTAATTGTTATGACTAAAAACCTTAATGAGCAGACTTGAAAGTTGCGATGGGAAAGAGGAATTGAAATCACATAGGCTCCAATTTTATTTCTGACATATTTTTATATTAACCTGAAATTTGCAAAAAATATTTACCCTATGATTTTTGCTTGAAACCCCAGTTTTGTCTGAAAAATATGTCAGAAATAAAATTTGAACCTATGTGATATCTATTCCTCTTCCCATTCCATCAGCTTTCCAGAAATGTATAACATGTGCTTTGACTAAAAGAATATTGTACAAAATTGCTTCTACTATAACGCATCAGCTATATTGTTTTAAATAACCAATTATTATGAGCATCTTATAAAAACTTCTACACAACTGATAGATGGGATTCCGTCTACATCCGGTCCTTACCCGACTCGAAAGTAGACGGGTGACATTCCCATTGATTGATTTTTCTTCAAGATCTTGAAGAAATGTTCTGATTGACAGTTTGAAATCTCTTTGTTTTTTATGTGCGAGTTGAAAAACGTGCGATTTGATTAGTTTAATTTCTCAACTGTCATTTTGGTGCGGAATTCAAACTGCCAAATGTTACCATACTATTTTTTTCTCATGTGAGCTTAGTGAAATGGGTAAAAGTTAGTATGGGTCCAGACTATACAACTGATAATAATACTAAGAAAAATCGAACATATAACATTTGATAATAAATCAGAGCCAGCAAAATAGCCTTTGAGTACAGTGTGTATAATTAATGAAGTACAAGAAAGCAGCTTTTCAGGAAGTACTCTGGTCTTGAAGACAAAAAAGAAACATTGGAATGTAAAAACATTTTTCTGGTTTGTAGCAAAGGGGTACTTTTTTATTTAACCCTTTCGCTCCCAGTAACCCTTTTCTACATCCAAAATACATACCCACTGGACTAAATCAGACCCTTTCTTTTGCAGCTTCATACAAACAAGTGTCCAAAAATTAATTTTTCTGAGGTTTCCTAAAGCATCTATCCTGAAAGCTGCTTTCTCAGAGCTGGTTTCCCTTTATTATCAATATTAGCTGTACTATTTTTCTTAAGTTTTATTATTGTCACCCAAGCCTTGATAAAGGCATTTGCACGAATATTGATCCATACTTTGAAAACAGCTTTTCTTAAATATTCTGATAACGAGTCGCTTAAGTCTTTGGTCAATGAATCCCATGCCATTCTAACCAGACTGCTTTGATCGAACTTCGTTAAAATTATGGGTCTCAGATCTTCTCCAGCATATGTTACCATCAAATTGCGATTTAATACTGTTCGTATCACATTTTCAAGTCTCCTAATAAAGATATAAAAGTCATAATTGATAACATAAGCACCACCTCGGTTGATCTTGTCAGTCCATTCACGGGTATAATCAAGAAAAGGCATAACTTTACCACCTTATTCTTTATTCCAGCTATGTAAAACAAGAAGTAAAGCAGATTTTGATGGAGTTTCTTTTTGGTCCTCCAGTTTTCGTAAGAGGACATATGGAATATAACCAGCCACATAGCGCAGAGTATTTTCTTCCTGGGGCATCAGTTTCAAATCAAGATCTTTTTGTGAAAGACTGTCATCAAGGAGGTTATTACGAAGTGCCCAAAGTTCTTTATGAATTTTAGTTAACACAAAATGAAAAAGAATTCTCATTTCTTTGTTTTCAGAAAACTCCACAAAAATAGGCTGCCATAGATTCCATAAAGATTTGCTGCTTGTAACTTCCTCCAACTTGAATGTGCAGCTCTCAATTTTGGAAGGATGTTCTGGAATACAGTGGAATAAAAAAATGATGGATGTGTTGATGAACGTATTAATTTCTTTGTGTTCTTGTGATTCTAGCTTTGACTGCAACTGTTTGATCAAGACATGTATTTGCGATGTCGGTTTTAAAAGAAAGATTTTGTCATTTGCAGCTTCGCGAACAGACAATTTGAAAATTTGTAATCCATTGCTTTGTGCTTCACCTTTCCACTGTCCAAGTTTCTTCACAGACTTTGATCCTGAGCGAAACAAAAAAGTATATATATATAAGTAGTAATAATGTTCAAGCTGTTTTTAATTGTTGTCTTTTCAAAATATCAGTTCAATAAGATTTTTAGGTAGGTAGTAATCTGGCCAAAAATTACTTAAAATAAATTCTTAAAATAATGGTAAAAAAAAGGGCTAGATTGCCACCAGTGTCAAAATGTCAATGCATGTTTAAACATTAATTTCCTTCAATATTCAATATTATAAAATGATAGACGATTAAGAAATACACAAGTGATAAGCATGGTAAGAGACGGTCTGTTTGAAATGGAAAAATTAATTCATGAAGAAATCTTTCAAGATCGAATGTTGAACAATTTTGAAATATTATAAAATAGTTTCCCCATACATAGTGTATATACCCCATACCTGATACATATACATATTTACTTACCACAGGATTTTTCATGATCTTCCTTGTATTTCAATATTATATAAGGTTTGCCACAAAACGCACAGAAATGATTTGGTGTTTTGACTGGTTTTGCTGGTTCTTTGTCCTTAGACGTTTCATTGTAAGATTGTACCATTGTGACATTTCTGTCATCTTGAAATAAAATTTCTACAGTTGAGTCCGAAATGTTTATTTCAAGTTCATCAGCCTCTTCAATAATACTTTCACTGACAATGACTGGCTCAGTTTCAAAATCAATATCATCATCATCCTCATCCAAAACAATGTCACCCAATTCCAAATTCTCTAAGCTGAGAAGTTCATCTGGAAGTTCAACTTCAAAATTGAAGTTAGAGTTGTCCGCCATTTTCTTTTCGTTTGTTTTTTTCTCTGTGACTTTTAGACGGAAACATAGACAGTTGTATACATAGCAAAAAAAGTAAAAGCCAGATTCCCGATTCCTGATTGGTTAATAAAACAATCGTCTGTGACGTCAATGGAAAGAAAACCCGTAATAATAGTAGTCAATGCTAGTTTCAATAGCTCAATAGGCCATTTCCTATCCTCTTTTCTCAAACCCTGGTTTAGGTTAAGTAAAACTTTATTGTCATTGGTTTGGTATATCAGGACCTGATGCATTTGCTGTATGACTGTCGGATATAGCACAGATCTGTCCAAAACGGGTTAGAGATTTTGATGAA
>JAUJPO010054271.1:0-14564 GCA_032270745.1 Tiaropsis multicirrata
TTCGTTAATTCATTCTTATGGCGTTAAGGGTTAATTTCATTTTATAACCAGGTAGGTCCATAAAAGTATCACTTGTTCATTATGAAACATTAGAAATGAGAACGAAACACTGCTTCTCTAAACCATAATCTACTAACTTTTTCTTCTTTTTCGATCTTCTCTTCCGTCTCATCTTTCTCCGAATCTTCTTTGTGGTAACCATGGCGATGACGATGGTGATGTTTGTTGCTATGGTGACGATGATGTTTGTGTTTATGGCGTCGGTGGTGGTGTTTGTTGTGAAGATGCTTCAATTCCTTTTCCTCTTCTTTTTCTTTTTGCATGTCATGCTCTAATTGTGCTTCTTGAGCTGAAAGTTAGTGAAACTCCTTAGCAAAGACTACTTCTTCGAACGGCAAGAGAAAAAATTGACAATGCATATAAGTCACCTGGCCAACATTGGTAGAATATGATGGTTAAGTTATGACTGAAATACAGTTATTTAGCACTAACTTAGAAATCACGGATATTAAAGAAATCCTTAAATCACTTAGAACGTTATTACCGAGAACGTTATATATTGAGTCGGGTTTCCATTCACCGAGCGGTCGACTTCGCGCGGACAAAATTCTAAAAATAGAATTGGTCGCAGAGATCTCGAGGACACTGTTTGATTTCCATTTCCCGAGAGATCAATTACTTATTTTCATTTTTTGGACCTACCAGCAGGAAGTCTTATAAATTCGTCCGTCCGTCCGTTCGTCTGTTACCAGCTTTTCTCAGGATTGGTTTATTAGTTTTTGAGGATTTTTTGCACAAAGATGGGCGTCTGGATACCCTCAAATGTGACGGAACCCGATTTTTAAGGAAAGTTTTTTCGCGGCTGATTTTGGATAATGTGACAAAATCTGATTTCTCAGGCATAAATTTTCGCGGCTGATTTTGGCCAAAGACGGCCTTAAAAAGAGGTTTTTGAGGATTTTCTACAGATTGGTTCATTATCTTTTTCTGATTTTTTACACAAAGTTGAGTATTTGGATACTCTCAAATGCGACAGAACCTGATTTCTCAGGAAAAAAATTTCGCGGCTGACTTTGGCCAAAAACGGCCTTAAAAGAGGATTTTGAGGATTTTCTCCAGATTGATTCAGTATTTTTTCAGATTTTTTACACAAAGTTGGATATTTGGATACTTTCAAATGCGACAGAACCCAATTGCTGATTTTGGCCAAAAAGGGCCTTAAAAAAAGTTTTTTCGTGGTTCACGAAACTTTTTTTTTTAATATATTTTGACCTTTGACCTAAACGTGGCACTTTTTGACATTTTTAATTCTTTTTTTGTTTTGATCGAAGATAAAAATTGTCAACCCGTTAACATCAGCTTTACCAGAACCTTTATTTTTTATTTATTTTCCCTTTGGTTACTTTATTTTTATGTTTTTTTCTGTCTGGTCATCTGTCCTTCACTGTTAGGTAGGTCCATTCAGCATGTGGCTTGTTTTTGTTTATTTGCAGATTTTCTCCTTTTTGATTGGCTGAATGATTTTGTCCTCTCGAGTTTCCTCAAGATCTCTTTCGAAAGTTGAAAATTTTTCAGCGGAGAAAAGAGCACAACAGATCACAGAAAAGCTCGCATTTTGTGTACAAAAAATCCTAAACTGTGACGTCAATGAACGAAACAAGGAAATTCTGTCCGCGCTAAGTCTTCCGCTCGGTGAATGGAAACCCAGCTTAACTCTCACACAGTATCGTAGCGCTGCTAAAACTGGCTTGATTAATCAGGTTATGTATTCATTACCCTTTGGGTCATTCACTGGAGGTTGATTAATCAGGCTGGTACTACTCATGAAGTAGTATCACTAATTAGTACCCAGGCCCTTTTTGGTTTATTTTACCTGTCAATTTGTCATTGATCTTATATTCTGGATCAACCACTTCTTTTGCTGGTTCTGCTTTGTCCGATTTTTGTGTTGCACTTGTCCGATTGTTCGTCTCACCTTCTCCTGGATAGAGTTTCTCTAGAAAGAAATAACTAGTATTTGAGTGTTTTTCTATTTTTTACAAAACTGAACTGGACAGCAGGTAAAGCATATATAGAATATATTCATGATATTCGACGTTTTTTTTATATGGAAACAACTAGTTCGATTTGTTAAAATTTCAAAACTAGTGGACATATTTGGATTTTTAGGATGTTCTTGTGTAACAATACTTTTACTGGACATCCCTCGTCAAACATTCGTTTCGTTTCGTTTGGTTTTAACAATATACATTTTTTCCAAATAACACAGGTGTTCAAAAACGAGACCAATGCTTCAAATAAAAAGCTTTTTGAATGACAAGATGTTTATGCATTTTTAAAGGAGCATCTAAGTTTCCTTATTAGCATTTAGTGTTCACATATTATGTTCTGATTCTTCTGAACAAACTCTTCTGAACAAACTCTATAATAATGTTTTACCAGTAGACACATGATGTTTTCAACGTTCTTTCAACATTGTCCAAATAACATTCGGACGTTAGAACAACGCTCCCTGTCTGCTGGGTTCTGTGGTGAAAATGAGAAGCTCATGAACTGATCTCCTTCAACATTAAAAATCTTATTTCTTACTATCATTATGATCAACATGATGGCGATGATGATGGTGGTGCTTCTTGTAATGATGATGTCTGCGATGATGTTCTTGTTCATCATCATCATCATCATCATTGTCGTCTGAGTCATCTGAGTCGCCATCATCGTCCTCGTCGTCATCTTCTTTGTCTCCCTTTTCATCTAATGAGAATAAGAAATTGGGATTTTTCCAAAAAAATTCAGTATTTCCCTGTTGAGGATATACGAGATCTAGGGGGGGTCTGAAATTTTCAATATCCTAGGATATTCAGGGGTAAGAATCTGAAGACCAAGGATATCCAGGGGGCTCAAAATCTTCAATATCCTAGGGTATCCAAGAGGGTAAGAATTTGAGGACCAAGGATATCCAGTGGGGTTCGAAATTTTCAATGTCCTAGGATATCCAGGGGGTAAGAATCTGAAGACCAAGGGTATCCAAGGGGTGGGGGTTCAAAATTTTCAATATCCTAGGATATCCTGGGTTAAGAATTTGAGGACCAAGGATATCCAGTGGGGTTCGAAATTTTCGTCACGGATATCGAGGGGGTAAGAATCTGAAGACCAAGGTTATCCAGGGGTTGGGGGTTCAAAATTTTCAATATCCTAGGATATCCTGGGGTAAGAATTTGAGGACCAAGGATATCCAGTGGGGTTCGAAATTTTCGTCACGGATATCCAGGGGTTAAGAATCTGAAGACCAAGGATATCCAGGGGGTGGGGGTTCAAAATTTTCTCAATATCCTAGGATATCCAGGAGGTAAGAATTTGAGGACCAAGGATATCCAGGGGGATTCGAAATTTTCGACACGGATATCCAGGGGGTAAGAATTTAAGGACCAAGGATATCCAGGGGGTGGAAATTTTCGGCACGGATATCCAGGGGGGTTGGCGTTGAGAAAAATCAACATCCTCAACAGTAAGAATATGGATTTTTTCTGGAAAAGCCCGATTTGGGTTTCATCTTCTCTAGTTCTTGAGGAAATCTTTTCTCAAATTTGAGATTAAAATTTTGCTGACTCTGTAACTTTCAACTGCTGTTTCTGTTTTCTGATCTGCTCTTACAGTAGCTCTATCAGGTGGTTGTGACCAGAGATTAACACAAACCGGTTTTGGAGTCCAAAGGAACCGTTATAAATGAGAAATTAAAATAAAAAAACCCTTTATGTACAAATTGTTTGGATCAAACTGAATAAGGCATTTCGCCGGACTATAAGATTTTATGGGTGAGTTGACATATACACAAGACACTGAAAATATTAAATTAAATCATTTCTTAAATGGAAATTTTGTGCTTCAAGTGGTATTTGAACCATGAATATTCAGTACAAAGCAGAACTGAGAACTACTTACCACCATCTTCCTCATCATCCCAGTGTTTCTTATACGAATCTAAAATCGATTCTTTGAAATTGACCGGTCGTAAAAAATTCCTCCTCTCCGTAATGCTCTTCGTTAGAAGCATATCCCTATCTCCAATGTTTTCCGGTGTTATTTGTTTTCCGTACACCTTCATTCGTTTGTTTCTCGGTTTCTGTATTATCCCCATCGATCTTTTAACAGCGTTTTCAATCCTTGCTGCATTGGGCGTTAGCTCATTAACAGGACGTCTTACCGCCCCTGATTCAATCTTCTCGGGCGTTACCGCCCTTGCAGAAAAGTCGTTTTGTTGTTGCTTTTGCATCTGTATATTTGCTGACTCGGCAACAAAATCGAGAGCGGGTTTCTTTCCACCGAACGTCTCACTACTTGAAAGGATACCCATTGAAGCGTCGCTGGGTACCAATTTGGCGACATCATAATTTGATTCTGGTTTAGCCGAATCCTCCTCTTGGCCTGGGACAATGTTTTTGCCGTAACCATGAGAACCACCGCCGCCATGATGAGATCCGCCATGATGAACGTGACCTGGATGTAAATCATATCTATGTACTGAGCCTGAATGTCCATAATGGTGACCCCTTTCGTTACCTTGGAAACCATGATTACCATGATGGTGATCTAAAGTTCGTACGGAATTTAAAAAAGATATTGACTCGGTGAGGAGGGTTGGGCAGAATATTCGACCGAAATTTGCAAATTTTGTGAAGGGAACGATACTCTCACAGTGCATTATTACACCATTACATAGTTCTGAAACAGTAGCTCTATTGTTTAAAGGGTTCAATTTGGGCCTCAATATGCTTATAAAAACATGTACTGGAAATTAAGGTTGTGGTCAAAGTTAAGTTGATCTCACCTCCATGCAAAGGGTTCAATCTGGGCCTGAACATGCTTAAAAGCGTTACGCTCATAAAAAGAAAAATATACTGGAGATTGAGGCTCTGGTTAAAGTTAATTTGATCTAACCTCCATGCAAAGGGTTCAATCTGGGCCTAAACATGCTTATAAGCGTTATGCTTATGAAAAGAAAAAATGTACTGGAAATTCAGTCTTTGGCTATCTCACCTCCATGCATTCCAGGGTGGTGCATACCAATAGGAAATAAATGTGGCATATGTTCATGACCATGATCTGCTGCAATCTCTTCTTCATCATGATGGCCGTGTCCTTGAGACATTCCGTGACCATGGCGACCACCGTGGTGTCCATGGTGACCACCGTGATGCATCATTCGTGAGTTACCATTTTCACTTTCACCGTAACCATGCTCTGGCATATGGTGCTATAATGTGATGAAAGAAATTATCTTAGTTCTATTTTTATGTTTTTATGTTATTAGGCTTTCCCAGGAAATAAAGGTACATCCACTGTTGAGGATCAACATTTTCAAGAGTTACCCCATTCTTCCCCAAAAATGAACACATTTCCAGGACCAACCTTCACTCGACTTTGGTGGATCCCCTCAGAAATCCGCCACACTTTATGAGCTGATCCCTCGGACAAGAAGTCAATACCCTCATCAGTTAGGAATCTTCAACTCAGGAAAAGCATAAATATAAAAAAACCATTCAATCGGTACCATGCTATATTATTTCAACTTACTCTTGACATACTATGATGATGGTCCCCAGACCCATGATGCATTTCGTGAAAGGGTTCATAATGGTGTGGCTCCTCCTCGTGCTCCTCATGGTCGTCATGGTAATCGCTGTGGAAATAATTGTAAATGGGGAAAACGTCACTATGTGCTGGATGTAGGTCAACATGTAAATCACCGCCACTGAAGTCGAAATCAGCTCCGTCAGGGTTAGTGTGAATTTTCATCTTTCCCATATGATGATGGACCTAAAAGAAGGAATGATTTTCTCATCAAAGACACTGAAGACTCTATCTGCCCCCTCCTTCATCATAACCTCCTAATGGTTTTTAACTGATACTGCCAAGCTTTGTTAAGCAGAAAAAATGGCTGTATCCACTAAAATAACATGTGAGTAGATTATCGACGCTGATCCATCTGATTTTCAAAACCCAACCTCTTAGAGATCAATTGTCTGTGTGATGGTATCTGTAACAACAAGCTCAAATATCATAGTCATAGCTCAAATCAACTTGCGATCTTTTGTGTACAGTTTTTATTCTAATTTTTTTGCAACAGAGTCAGCCACTTTTTTCGAGAAGTGCTATTTAAATGGCTCCATACCCTTTAACACAGGGCTAGTAAAATGTCGGCTCTACTTCAGTATAATATGAAGCCTGCCTGATTCTAATATTTATTATATACAGCTCTGATCTGTCTAATTTCCAAAACTCAACCTCCTAGAGATCGATTCTCATCTTGTCTATGTGATGGTTGTGATTGTTTCGAAAATGAGATTGTAATTATGTAGCGTAAATTCTCCAAAAAACTCAAAATAAACAAACCTCGTAGTTGGAATGGTGTCCTGATTTCCGTCGATGATGAACATCCTGGTCTATAAAACACGTCACATTCTCGAACAAAAATAACAAAGCATATACACAGACTCTCCTTATCCTAGTCTGTGTCAACATTTCTTCTCCCTCCTGTCACTGTCAACTTCCTGAGAAATGTCATAGACTATAAAGCATGGTTTTGCTTATTTCTTTCTTTTTCTTATTGGCCGCGGCTCAAACTTTTCCAAGTTATTGTAATACTCAATGTGAGTGAATTTCTTTCTAATCGAATGTAATTATGTGCACATCTTCAGCATTTAAGTTATTTAGTTTGGGAAATGAGGCATTAAAATTATTTGTCTGCTAACCTCTTTTTAAAAAGGAGATGTTATTATTGCTATGCTTTTCTTTTATGACCTATAAAATGATAATATATAATACCTATAACACAATCTATAATATACATACCTACCGGAGGGGGATAGGGAAACGATCTAAAAACTACCTTACGATCGGTCAAATTTTGGTTTCAAAATTGTACCCTTACCATTTCCCCCAGTTTTAGCAAAGAATTTCTAATTTTTTTTTTCTTTTTTAATTTCAAATTTCCTACCCTTACAGTGCATCAGAACCTTGAAAACACGCCCGGTGGCGGGTGGGCGGTCACTGACCTTGCCTACATTATAAGGCTATCTTAAAATCACAGAGGTGGTTATCTTGTGATAGAGGGTGATTTCAGTGTTTAGAACACAAAGGTTGCAAATGAAAATATTTCCGCTTTAAAATATGGATACTCTACATCACGGCTTCTTGATTTTTTTGAGGAAGGAAGCAACAAAAATTGATGGAGTTGTACCACAACCCACTCAAATATATAAAATACTTTTACGGGAGGCATGACAACCAAAGAACAGAGCGAGTGACAAGCAGTGGAAAAGAATCTATATATCTATTTTTAATTTGTTTACCCTTTGTGAAAATGAGGAATCAAAAAAATCTAAAAATGAGATTGTTCTATAGTATTCCAACATTCCTTTATTTATATTTACTTATGATCCATAAAAGGCCCATATGCATATAAATATATAGTTTCTATTAGTTATGCTTGTATGTGTTATGCTAATGAATAAAATGTTTTTTAAGGTATTTACAAGGTATTGACAAGTTAATGAGTCAAGCATTGCTAGATATAAAATCGAACGGAAAACGTAGGCAATTATCTATAAATTGATAAACGAGAACGAAAGTGGAAAAAGCGTGCCAATCAGATTCGCCAATTTCCTAGCCACATGACTTTGATTCGCGCTCAAGTCGTATGGATAATTGTAAAAATCCCCTGTTCAACCTTTCCAGATCTCCATATTCGCCGCATGTAATAATAATAAATAGTACTATTAATATATAGATAATAATAACTGATATTTTAAGTGGCTGGCCATAGAATAATGTCAAAACTTTTAGACAGTTAAGCCATTGTCTCCCCCAGGGGCCACTGATAGAACATTAACAACTAACAAGAATCAGATTAGTCAAGTACTTGCTATATATAATCATAATCGAACGGAAAATGTAGGCTTCAGACAAGTAGTTGTTTCCTCTGTCTTCTTTACCATGCTCCTAGTTATATGATGTATTTAATTTAGCATTAAAGAATGCACCAGTAAGTTAGAACACTATTACATAATGTAATTATACGTGACGTAATCTTTTATGCGGAAATGTAAAAAGCTCTATACGATTGTTATTTTCTATCTGCAGAATCCTTTAGTCTATTCCCATAAAGCGGAAGGCTAGCGGTTCAAGCCCATGGTAACGAGGTCATATATCACATCGCTTCTGGCCACAGGTGGTGGTGGTCTCAATCTTATAGGAGATGGGGTCTATAAGGACCTTAAACTAAAATTAATGTCAAAAGAATTACCTAAGTTTATGTTTAAATAGATATGCTTCTGTTATAGATCGTTTGGTTTGTGTATCAAATATTTTAGAGGAAAATGCTTTTGAGTCGCGGGCCGAAGCGGGGCTATCTTGATTAAAATTTATCATCAATGACAATATTTTACGTGAGAATTACCTAAAATATCTCCATGGTTCCATGGTTGAAAATTACATCCATCGATATTAATTTGAGGCCATTTTGCCGTCTTCAACTTTTGGCAAAGTAATATACTAAAAATATTTTTGTTAACCTTAAAACTGTACTTAAAAGCCAAAAACAGAAAAACAAGCGGCCGATGGCCGTTTTAGGATGGCAGACCATGGTGGCACATCGGGTTCTCATCTAAAAGTCATCACTTTATTTGCCCTCTCCTTCCCCTTAATTAAAAAATTGTTGCGTGAGCCATGAAGAGATAGCTCTTACAACAATTTCTAAGTGTATTTTTCTAAGTCGCAATGAATAAATGGTTTCAAATTCTTTCGAGAAGGTACTGTAGCTCTTACAATAATTTCTATGAGTCATTTTCTAAATCAAAATAATTCAATTCTATCGGTTGTTTTTCTTCAACTTAAGTGTCGTCAAGGTTCCCTGCCGTGCGTTTTGACGACCTTCAACTCATTACGCTATTAATTTATCTATTCAATACTTCTCTATAGAGTTCCTTTATACCTCTTAATGCCTCCCTGTCTAATTGCTAGCGATTAATCAATAAATAGATAGAGCTCATCTTTTAATGAACTCATTCAATAGTACTTTCTTAAGTATTGTGTGCATAAAGGGGATTTAGTGTTCATCCCTTTTACCCAACTCTCCCCCGAGGTGAGCTTTCGGATATTTTGTGCTGGTGGAACTTTAGCAAAAGCTCTACGGTGGAAACGTTTTGTTGACCTTATTTGGAGCTATTGTACCGGTCAATTAGTCATGGGCAAAAAAAAAATAGTATGCTAAAAAATCAGATGATCAAAAAAGTATTTATCGAGCCAAGCATATGTATGTGTTGACTTTTTTTTAATAACGTTTTCTTATATCTGGGTGCTATTATAATTGGTAGAAAATCAAGGAGTTTTATACTCTACTTGTTATCATGACCTTCAAACAGGTCGAGATTTTATTTCTCGCGCTGCTAGCTTTGCAATGTGTTTGGTCTAAAGGTTTGTTACTGAAGGATTTTAGTGAGGGCGTGAAGGTGGTAATTGATGGTAAGTTGCGCGATGATCAGGCGGTTTTGGTATCACTGAAGAAACCAATCTCTGTCCAAGATGAAGGCCAAAACAATTACAAAGAAGTCAAAGACTTTTTCGTAAGTAAATATTATATGGGCCCATAATAATTCGTTCAAAATACAAAAATACGACTTTATTTAAGAATATTCAACATTATTCATTATTCTAAGACTAAATGCCATCTTTAACATTTTCAAGATCAATTTTACTTTTTGGTAATTATTCCTTTATATTACATCTTAAATCTTTCTCAAGCCGGCTCAGCTTTTCTCTCTCTATACCTTCGAACAAAATAGTTGTCAGGTCGAAATAGAGAGAATATTTTATTTGCTACTTCAGCTCAATCTAGAGTTTACAAAATGCGTCCGTTTGGATTTAATTATATTAATTAATGTTAATTACTAACGGTAATGAGATATAGACACGAAGCTACTCACTGTTTAAAGGGACCTTCTCAAAAATAATAAGCGAATTAATTTGCTCCAATTCGTTCTATGGACGAATGAATTAATTCGCTGAAATTCGCTTCCTGGAACGAATCAATTTCCTCTTATTCGTTCTATAGAGCGAATTTACTTTTGAGAAGAACCCTAATATATTCTGTTGTTGTAGGTTTCGTCAAACGGAGCTCTGATTGCAAGAGAGAACCCTTCTGTATCGAGTGGTTCCTTAAGTGGTGCCACTATCCCACTCAGACAACTGCCGACGCCTTCCTTCTTGCCCTTTTATACGGACATCGACATGCGTAATTGTCAAGGTTGTTACCTGCGAGTGATAACTGATGTGAAAGAGAAGACTCTGTCTACGTTGAAGACGAAGTTCAACATCAAAGCGGACCCAGAGCGTGTTATGGTTGCCACTTGGGTTAATGTGCCGCACTTTCATAAAAGAACTAAGGTGAAAATATTTTGTTTATAATAACAAGTTGGTAAAATCAAGGAAATTTTCCTATTTTCTTTGTAATTTTTGGAGGGCTTCTAACTGTAGCAAAAAAACGTGAAATCAAAGATTTTGCGATGACAAATTTTTGCGATTATGGCCAAACTTGTCTAGTGAAAATAGGTTTCCGAAAATTACTATGATTTCGTTGCTGGTTAGCTCAGTCGGTAGAGCGCTCGCCGCACTATCAAAAGGTTGAAGGTTCGATCCCGACCAATGTCCACTCGACGAAGGAGTAGGAAAATTGATTTGTGCGGTAAGTTACTGCGAACTGAGGGCAGGTGTGACGCTCCGCCTCCAGTCTAAACCCACCCAGTAGTCTAGTGTTAACGAAAGAGGGATTGTCTCTTCAGTTGTACGGCTACTACTGTACCTCCTCGGTTAACTTAACTTTACTATGGTTGCCCTAAGTAAAGCTGCTTACGAGCCGGTTGCCATACAAACTGTTTATTTTTTCTAGAAAGCCACATTTCAGTTGGTGTTAGCAGCCGAAGCGAGCGGCGCTTCTTACGCCATTTACAGTTATGACGGTTTAGAGTATGGAGATTATGAAGTGGTTGGAACAACAGTTACCGTCAGAACTGTAAGTATTAAATGAGCTTTTCCAGAAAAAATCCATATTCCCCCAGGATGTCGATTTTTTTTAACATCAACCCCCCTAAATATCAATGCCAAAAATTTCGAACCCCCTGGATATCCTTGGTCCTCAAATTCTTACCCCCTGGATATCCTTGGTCTTCAGATTCTTACCCCATGGATATCCTAGGATATTGAAAATTTCGGACCCCCCTAGTTAGCCCAATTTGTTTTTTTATGCAGTTCTCCTGTGTCTGTGACCCACTAGGGGTCCGCACCACTGGCCACCTGTTAGTATTATTTTATTGGGTAATTTTAATTATTTTTATTATTTTTTTCGCGGCTAATTTTTAAAATTAACTATGTGGTCAGTCTTGAATATAATATATAAGCCTTCAAAATACTACTCAATATGTTGGAGAATATGTGTCCGGGGTAACATGAAGTTTGGTCATATCCGGGGGTAAAGTTGTGATTTCTTTTGGCTGCCCGAGGGTTTAGGATAGCACCCCCTGAAGAATTTAGCAACAATAGAATAACACAGCTCCATTAAAACTATCTAATTTTTGTACATGAGTTTATAAATTTGCTTTGAAATTAATTGAATCTGATGAGCATTGGTATAAGAAGAAATTTTATTTTGAGTCCCAAAGCTAAATTTACGCTAACAGGGTATTTTGGTCTAACGAACAACAATTATTGGAAAAGAATTGCAAATTCCGTGTGTTGAAGATAATTTTAAGGGCGTTGTTTGACCTGTGGTCGACCTTTTCCCAGGATTCTTCTGTAAAGCCGATTGATTTATATAATTTACATATGAGCATATTTCAATTTTTTTTATCTGTTTTCAGGTGGTTGGGATTAAGCTTCCAAGCCACGGAATTGTACTAGACGATGAGAGCCAGCGGCAAAATATCCAAAAACTTCGATGTCGTTCCAACGATTTCACACCTGGCTTGTTTGTCTTTGGCTTAAACGATAAAACCATAAAACGATATTGGCTTGTTCGTAAGTCTTCTCCCTCCTTCCCAGCAGACATACCTTGTCTGACAAAAAAATGTCGGACAAAGTTGACGACGAAATCTTTTGGAGGTGACGAAAATTGTGTCCGACCGAAAATAAGTTCAAAAAGAAAAGTTTTTTAGGCTAAAATTTGTGTTTTTTTTGGACAAAAGTGACGAAAATATTTGTGGGTGACGAAAATTATATCAGACGAATATTTTAGTGCGACGAAAAATTAGTCCGACATTGTTTTGTCCGATAAAAGGTAAGACCGTATTTCAACGTCCAACAAACGTCTCGTGTTTGCTGTTTTTTTTTTGGTTTTTCTTTTGCTATCTGTTTTTTTCTTGCTCTCTTCTTACGAAAAAGGTATATGCTATATATATGCTACATCTATAAACTATTTTGAAAAATAATATAAATTCAAACAAATACGGAGAAGAAAATTCGACTACGGACGACTGGACTACTAGTGGATTGGGTAAAATTATAGACGCATCTAGACTAGACTAGTAAGGTTATCATGTGAGATCATAGGCGGTAACTAAACACTAGATAATTTGTAGGGTTACTAAACTCGCTCCTTCCCAGCATACACAAGACATTCTTCCAACATTCTTTTAACGACGTGACGTTTCTTCAAAGTTCATGTCGTTCTTTAGTACAAAAGTCTCTAAAAATAGCTTGAATAAAAGAGACTAATTTTGTCTCGATGCTTCGTTCTCCAAACTCGTTTAAGAGACTTTACTACGAAAAACTTTTTGCATTCAACTCTCAATTAATACACGGGTTTCATTATAAAACTTCATCAACCAAATCATGTTTTTATCTGAGTAGTGAGTGATAGAGTGAGCCTTTTTGAGGGTTTGCTGGCTGCGAAAAAAAGGTCCAAAATATCGAATTAGAGAGGTTGTCGAATTACAGAACATCGATGATTTTGGATGTTTATGACTCTGTTTACATCTTGTTATTGCTCTGTTTACATTGTGTTATGGCTCTGTTTACATCTTGTTATGGCTCTGTTTACATCTTATTATGGCTCTGTTTACATCTCTAAAAGCAAATTTCAATTCTCAAAGGCAATTACCATTCTTTCATCCATCCATGTTTTATCTTTTCACATTTGTTAATGAGTTCTTAAAAACATTAAAAATGGCAGAGGTAATGGTTATTATTTAATTTTTGAATAAGCGAGTCATTTAATAATAATAAACGTCATGGCGAAATCATCTAACTTTATAAATTTTTAGCACGTGGTAACATCAACAGTGCGTTCATCCGATCAAGCTGCTCCAACTGTGAGGGCGAAGTCACCTTACCCAATGGTGGGGTTTGTACTACCCAACATGCACCTGTCTGTGCTACCAACAATGAAACATACAGTAATCCATGTTTTTTCCAACAAGAAAAATGTAAAGTTGGAGGTGATCTTTACATCGCAAAGAATGAGTCTTGCCAAGGTAAGATTTTGAGACCACGTCGTTCTTTAGCACAGAAGTCTCTTAAAAATTCCCTTGAATAAAAGACACTAAATTTTTATCTTGATGCTTTGTTCTCCATTCTCGTTTAAGAAACTTTACTACGAAAAACTTGTGGCAGCTCCACACCCTCTAAGGAGATTATGTAATAATATAGTCGGAGCATCCTTTTAGAGAATATTTGCCTTACCTGTCCCTCTGTCTCTTATTCATACAATTCTAATTGCATGATTTCAACATTCATTCTGATTTTTTTTTATCTATAGGGACACCTACTGAACCGCCCACTAAACCACCCACTGAACCACCCACGGAACCGCCAACTAAACCACCAACTGAACCGCCAACTAAACCACCCACTGAACCACCCACGGAACCGCCAACTAAACCACCCACTGAACCACCAACGGAACCGCCAACTAAACCGCCAACTGAACCGCCCACGAAACCACCCACTGTTCCTCCAACCCAACCACCCACTGAACCACCTACTACTATAAACCGTGAGTGTCATAATATTTTAGAACCCTTTCATACACATTGAGAAAATTGCTCTACCAAGAGTAAGCAGTTTCGTTCATTATTCGACATTTTTATATTCGATTTGGATCAAATTAAAAGTGCCAAGCATCCATCGAATTAGAGGGACTTCCCACTATTCGTTGAATCTTTAATTGTACAGCTTCAACTAAACTTCCAAAGATTGTTCTAAAGACTCTAAAGACAAGGGAGCACTCGGGTCGCCCTTTCGACAACAATTTAACATGATTTCTTTGTTTTCTTTTAGCTAACGTTGATTGTACCAAACCGGTCACAGGCTGTGAAGAAAATTGTATGGTTATTGCTGGTAATCATAGGTGATACATCCAGTCTAGTTTGAGGGTCGATACTACTCAGTTGGTATCTTGACAATCAGTGTCAGAAATATCATCAATAAAATTGATCCCATTGGGCTATTCCATTTTAAGTCCATACATAGGGGTGGACGAACTTTTCCAGGGGGTATTTTAATTGAAATTTCCA
>JAUJPO010054282.1:0-14564 GCA_032270745.1 Tiaropsis multicirrata
GCTTTGTAGGCGTGCGCTACGGTAAATATTGCTGATTCAGTTTTTCCGAGATACATATAATCGGCTATAACCTTTAAACAATGTTTTGTTATTCAATTGAACCATGTTGAACAATCATAAATAAAAAAACAACAGAACTTGTTTACACATGGCTTTTTTGTTTTGGTTGTATTTTAGTCTGTTAGTAATTTTGAGTGTGTTTGACACCTGTTTTGGTATGCACAGCTTGCGCCTTATTGCCCCCATGCCATGGTCTCACTTTGAAGTTTTGGCTCTGAGGGCATTCTCACGCTGAATATATTTAACGTAACTGGTGCACATAGTTTCTAGAGGGGTTTGAATCCCCCCTCTTTACTTGGATCAATCTCGCCCTTAAACCCAAACCACCGCCCATACCAAATTCATATAAAATTTCCAAACCCCCAAAAAACTTTAGACAGTCCAGGAAACTAACATGTTTTGAGTGTCAAACAAGTTTTGAGTGTTTTGCTGTGTTTAACAAAACAAAAGAAAACAATCAAAGAACAAAGGAATTTACCTTTCACGCCTAAAAGCCATTGAAGGCAAGTTGTGGTGAAGTTTAAATATATAAATGGGCTATTCTATTTTTAGTCCATATAGGGGTATTGACAAACCTTTCCAGGGGGTTTTCAAAACGAATTTTCCAAGGGTTTTTTAAGGCTTTCAAAGAAATTCCAAGGGGCTCCGTGAAGATTTCCAGGGATCAATAAAACTTTACAGATTTTTTCCAGCACAATCACTGAAAATTGATAAAGGAAAAATATTTCCAAGGGGTAAGGTAATGCTGAAAATTGGATCTTGTAAAAAAGGTTCGTTACATGATCCTGTATTCCTCACTAAAAAGCAAGCTTCAGAATATTATTCAGCCTCTTCGACCTTGTTTATGGTATCTCCAAAAAATGAGAACCAAATTGAAAAGGGTTTAAAGTTGTAGATAGGCAGTCGAGTCTGGATCTGTTCTTCATCTAGCAATGGTCGATCGTACTGTAAGGTTGTTGAGCTGAAGCATCACCCCTTCATTTTATTAATTTTCTTAAAAAACTTTTTGACGTCCGCCCTAGCAAGCAGAGCTGAATGGTACTTCTGGTTTAAAAAACTCATCTTTAAAGTTCATTTTGTTTTGAACTACTGTATAGTAACAAACTAGCCCATAACCGGTGTTGCATGCCGGAAACGAGGACATAGATATTATGTGCAATGCAATAATTACGAAGTGATTTGACCTTTGAAGCTATTGATCTACAAGTTGCAAGGAAAGGTTAGGATTCACAAAAATATTTATGCAAGGCATCCGCAAGCATCTTGTCACATAATAGTGGCACAGCAGTCAGAACCATGATCACCCATCCAACACGGAAAAGATTCAGCCCCCAGTCAGTCACTCTGTAGGAAAAATGAGGACAGTCATGGTATATACAGATTATTATAGAAAAATCTGTCATTAGTGTACTAAAAATTGCTAAGATGTACCAAAAACTGTTATCACATTTCATACCACAAGTGAAGAAATATAATAAACCTTTTTAAATTGTATGAAAAATATGCAAAAACTTACTTTCTCCCATTGTTTGATACTTAGCCCCCAGCAGGCTAACTTTTTCCCCAGCCCCCACTATTTAAGCAGCCCCTAGAAATTTTCAAAAATATTAGCCCCCAAAGTGGCTTTTATAATTTAGATCTCCCTAACCTCAGGGGGGTGCATTCTATGCGCATGTTATCGTCAACAGGTGTTCTTCTAAAAATCCGCATAGTTTCTAGAGGGATTTGAGCCCCCTTAACTTTTGAAGTAGAAATAGAGATTTTTTTAGCTCATCTGGAAGACCCCCCCCCCCTTACGTATCCATATGATATATTAAAAATTTCAACCCACCCCCTTACCTTTATTTTTGAAACTATGATCCAGTCATCACAATAAACTATGTTTTGTGATTCAATTAAACCATGTTGATCAATCATAAATCAATAAAGCAACAGAAAGTTGCAAATCAGATTACTTATTAAAGGATTATGGAACTGTTTAAATAGCGCTCCCACATTTCATATTGTGATGCTGACTGAGCATACATAAAAGCATTAGGCTAAACAATGTAAAAAAATGATCAAAAGTTGATTTGAGCTATGGCATATACTTCAGGCACTAGTTTTAAATACCTGGGGTAATATGTAAATAGTGTAAATGGCTCATTTGCAACCAATGGTAATTTTGTCAAGTGTAGATGGTTTATGGTGAATCTTAAGAACAATAAATGACATATACTTAAAAGGTACTAGAAAGTTTGCGACCACAGTCAAGGGCAACCCGAAGGCTCCCTTTTCAGTTAGCTATCTATCCGAAGATAGGGGAGGACGCCACTCCTTTCCCTGGATTTCTCCACTCCTTTCCCTGGATTTCCCCACTTACCCTTGCTCTGATCCCTTAATAATGCTGAGTGCCAGGCAGGACAGCAGCGAGTCCCAGTTATCAAGTCTTCGGTCTGCTCCTTCACTACGACACTAGAATTATATTGTCTGGGATTGTTGAATGGTGTAAATGGACCATGGTCTAAATTACATTATTCTTCAAAGGATTTGCTGACTACTTAATTGAAAATCAATTTGATTTGTTTCATGATTTTGCATGTGTTGATTCTTGTAAAAGGTTCTTTCAATAGCCACTGTTTCCAAGTATGATAAGAAGGAAATAAAATCACAGCGGTTGTTAAATGTTATTCTTTTGCTTTATAATCAGCTATAATCCTTATATATATTACAATTGGTTAGTTACTGTATACAGTGTGTTAAAGAAAACATTTCACTTACAAACTGAACTGTCTTGTGTAATACATATTGATATGTTATGTTCTTGTAAGACTGTTACTAGTGGATTATTGGTTAGTGTGTGTTTTGTGCATTCGGAGATTTTGTAAAAGAAAACATTCACGTTTAGAGGCTTCAAACTGTGTTGTATAATACACGTTGATATTATGTTTTTGTAAGACAGTTATACATGCTAGTTGTTTGATTAGTGTGTGTTTTGTGCATTTGAAAATTTGCGAAGCTTTCATTTGACGAAAGCTGAAACAACGTGGGTTAGGTCAAAATGTTGTAGACTTCTTTTAAATAGCAGAAAATCAGCAAAAATATATGCTGTATGTATAACCAGGCCCTCAATGTTTTTTAAGGTAGTCTGTTGATATCAGCTGGTAGCAATGGCTGACCTTATTTACATCAAAGTCCATGGACCTTTTGTCCAGCATTAAAGCTCTATAATGTTATACTATGTTGTACTATAGTAAGACAGGAATTCTGAATATACTTGCACTAGGCATGCATCATGATGATTTGGAAAAGTAAATCGAAAATTTGATAAATTAATATTGAAATAATAACTGCATTCTTTGCTATGCTCTGAATTATGAAGTTTTTCAAGATGCTTATAATTCGGAATTGCTTTTTCTTACTATCTCATACACTAAGTTTGGTATGAGGTTAGAATATGAATAGATTCGTCTTATAATCCCTCGGTATATATAAGATGATTTGCAAGTGTTGCAACCCCCCCCCCCCTCCCCCTGTAGAGAATGCAAATTTTTCTTAACACCACCCCCTGGATGTCTGTGTTCAAAATTTCAAACTCCCTGAATATCCTTAAATTTTTACCCCCTGGTCGTGGATATCCTGGGTTTTGAGATGACATTATGATATTTCCCCTGAATGCTGTTTTCAAAAGCATTGGTTTCAACTCTTAAGTTTATTATAAAACGATTGAGAAGGCCTTATATTCTTAGCTCTTATCATAGCCATCAAATTAAGATTCGTTTTTATAACAAGCATATCTAGATAATCAGGACTTTTAAAGTGGGGTAGCAGACAAGGCCGTCAAGTTAAGATTCACTTTCTTAAATCTTAAAGTTATCAGATATAGACGTTTTTCTTTGTTAGAACATTGTGTGATTCAAGGAAGCTTTATGGATGTTCTTAAATTTCCTGTAATCTAGTATTAGAATGTTCTTAACAATTGTAAGAACTTTTTGGCCTTCTTATGTGGTTTGTTCTTATAAATATTGATGTTTATTTTCTGCTTCGCTAAAGTTTGTTCTTAACATGAAAAAAAACGTGTAGATACGTACATTTAAAAGTCGATTATTTCTAAGGATTAAGGACATCTTATAATTATCTCCTTGTCTCGAATTTATTCGCTTTTTTATGCTTATCTTTTCATCGAGATTGACATCTTCATTTGTGCTTACAGTTTTATTGTCTTATTGTCCTGGTTGACGAAATAATGTTGTCAATAATAGTGTTTTTTTTTTCTAGTCCAACTCGAAAAATGGTCGCTTCCGTCCGACACTAAAAAGAAAAAAATTGCTCTAAGTAGAAACCAGGACAGTATCACTCAAGTTACTTTTTGTTTCTTTCGTGTTATCCTGGTTTCTACACATTTAATTACACATTTATAATTGTTTCTAGTGACAATCTTTTTGTAACAGACTTTAGTGTCGGACGGAATGACCATATTTTTGCAAACAGACCCTTATACTAAAACAACAATTTAGGTTTGCAAACGTAACCCTTTCGAGACTATTTTCAAAGAGATATGACATATGATTTATCTATTATTATATTGTTCCTGTTCCAATCGTGCACACGGCACAAAAGCCTATATTCGGACAGTATTGTCGTGGTGACTTGAATGGACTTACGGCATCTCACATCATAGATAAGTAATCAACGCTTTTTCGCAGATCGCACCTTTAATCGAAATCCAAGCTTTGTTTTTTTGAAGATACGTTTCCGGAGAGGATACAACCTTTAGGTTTTAGACTTTTTTTTAATAGCAGAAAAATCACTAAAAAATACACTCAATGCTTTTGAAAGTGATCTGTTTATACATAATGGTAGCAATAGCTGACCTTATTTACATCAACCTTGGAGGAAGGAACACGTTTCTTAAAGTCTACAGACCTTTCACTCTTGTTTAAAAAACCGTCTTTATCCCACTTTTTTTATCCTACGCTGAAAAAAGATTTTAAACATGTTTGTACTCCAGCTTTGCTCTGGGAAATTTGAGAACATGTGGATGAAAATTAAGAACTTCCGATCCTCGGCTGAAATTTATTGGTTCTTATAAAAATAAATGAGTACACAAGCCAACACAAACGATTTGTGCACGCTTCACGCAACTTTATTTTTGCTTTTCATTAACATATTAAAGTGCTTCGTCATAAACAATCAACTCCATATTTAAGTGCTTCATCATAAACAATCAACTCTGAAAAAACTCTGTTGGATCTTAGTTGGAGAAGGTTTTATTTTAAAAATATTTCAGTGAATTTTGACTAGTTGCAAAGTTTTGATTTTTCAGCAGTTTTTTGTGTAGAAACTTTAAAAAGATAATCGAGTTTTATCATATAATCCATTTTGTATACTTTACTGTGTTAGATCTGATTAATCTTATCGAGAATGTTCCTTGTCTGTGTTAGTCTCAACTCCAACATTTCTTATAAGAGATCATAATATATTAAGTTACAAAAAAAATGTATTGTCAAAAAAATATTGTAAGACTTACATGCCTTTATATATGATCTCTCTTTCTTTCTTATATTTGCACATAATACATTTGTAATTGATTGTGATTCTTTTTATACATGCATTTGTTTTAGAAAAAGTCATTCATTATGTCAAGGAGACACCAATTAGACAATACTGCTCCAACAACAGACAATCGAATTGGAATCAATTCTGACAATCATCCACATAGCATTCCAGTTGGCAAACTCGTACAAATCGCACCTACTACAGACGACGAACAACATCCCGTCGACCAACACCAACGACAATCAACGACAAATTCTGACGACCAAGAAGGGGATATGCCGAAAGTTGAAGAAATCGATATGAGGTCACAGTCGGACCGACAACCGCTATTGCAAGATGCGGGTCCGCAAGTTGGGTTCCGCAAGGGACACGCACACAATGCAAGTATTGGTAGTGTCAGTGATATTGGAGGTAAGTGAGCTTTTGATTTCAATTCCATAAACTTTTATGATATTAGCGATGTATATAGTAGTGAGGTTACGCAAGGGACTATTTAGGGCATTAGATGCGTCTGTGGCGGCCTGTACATAGGTTTCTGTTTGCAAGTTTTGCTTAGACGAATAGTTATGTACAAGCGTCTAACTTCCTAACTAGCATCTTGCGAAATTTCCAATTCTTTTGAAAAGCCTTTGGTTTCAATTTCATCCAACTTAAGGATGAGAAGTTGTGGACCTGCCAATTTGAGACCACTCAAATTTTCCATAGTAAAATCTCTTAAACGAGTTTGGAGAACGAAGCATCAATTTGTTTCTTTTATTCAAGCAATTTTTAGACTTTGGTACTAATAAAGAACGACTTTGGCCAATGCTTGTTGCAATTTTAAACGACTTGATTTCAATTTCATCCAATTGATGATGAGTTGCGCCCTAAATTTTCATATTTTTTCCTCCCTAAAATAATCTTCATCAAAAACTATCTCGGTGGCTTTTGGTCAACTCTGGGGGGGGGGGAGGTAAATAGAAATAAATGTCGACCCCTTCTTTAATTAATGTTAGTGAACTTTCAAGGCAGGGCAGTGATTTCTGTTGATATTGATAAGAAATGTAATGCGAGAGCGGAGCGAGCAAAATAATTGGGGAATAAATTACCTCTTGGTAACCACCACCATTCCTAAAACTACCTATAAAAGGAAAAACAAAGGGAAAGGTTGAATCAATTGCTTGACTTTTTTACTTAATCATTTTTTTTGAGAGAGGATGGGTGTGGTGCAACAAGCTGGCAAGATTTTATTTTCAAACTGGGTCATGAACGTATTATAAGAAAGATTTCATTCGTTAAAAATAAAAATACCTTACTTACAGGTCACTGAGTACGATCATAATGGGAGAATTAATACCATATATCATAGTGAAAATCTACCGAAAAATAGCATAACAGTGATGTTCATTTATTTCGTTGCCCACCACTGAGATCAAAGATGCTATCGATACAGTGTACCAATAATTTCATCATTGAGATGACAACCAATAAAATCTTTGTCTTAAATAATCTTCTTTTTTCAAACGTGTTATTATCTAAAAAAAATATACCATATATGGTTATTTTTGAAGGACTTTAACTAGTAGAAGTGTGGTTGTGAAATAGTCAGGCAAAGTTTATTTTCCAACTGCTGCAGGTTTCTTTAAGGTGACTTTCTTTATCAAACGTGGCATTATTTTAAAAATCTAGCCTTCTCCTACCATGTGGCACCTTCGACCCGGTGCCAAATTTAGTTCTTGTGATTTTTTTTGTGGTACAAGCTATGACCATCCCCCATGTATTTATTTTGGAAGTCGTAATACAAACAAAGATGTAAACAGTTACGTTATTCCATTATTTTAAAACGTCCAGAATAACTTGTGACGTGGTGACGTTTGAACAACAACGTTGTTTTTACGTTAAAAGAACGTTCCCAGTTGCTGGAAGCACCATGTGTTGTTTTAATTTCACAACAACAAAAAATGTCGCAAAAAACTACTCATTAAAAAAAGATGTGTGCAAAGTCAACTTTGCACATGACGTTCATATACATGTGGCTTGTTTTACATTGAAAGTTGCATAATCTTGATCCCAAAAACATGTTTCTTTGAAACCCAAAACCCGATGTTATCTTGACTTCTTTAGACTTTTGTTCAGTTTGTAAGGGTAGAGAATTTGAAAAAAGTTAGAAATTCTTTGCTAAACATTAGGGATAATGGTCGAAAATTATACTGTAACTGTAAGGGTCGGTTTTTCGGCAAATTACGTACTGCACTGTAAGGCTAAGGGTCTGAATTTTAAAGTCCAATTTTGGCCGCACATATCGTCGTTTTGAAATCGAGTGACCTTTAACTTTTTAGTCGAAATTATCCTAAGTGCTAAGATATTCTTAACATATTCTTACAAGTTTTTATCAGCCTCAGTCTGAATAATGCTAAATGAGTGATATAAAAACTCTTTAATTGAAAGAGAAGAAGAGCCTGCTGAATCAGCTTGAGAAGATTTTCGAGTCTCTTTAGATGTATTTAGGAATAATTTCCCAATAAAAATTTGACCTTGAAAAGATTTAAGATGGCGCATTTTAGTCTTAAGACATTCTTAACTTTTTGGCCAATTTCATCATGGATATTCTTATAAAGGTACATTCTTATAAAAGAAAAAATGTGTACCTGGGCTTTTTCAGAACTTGGGTCTTTGGAAATTTCTCTCGGGGATTCGTCCTTTGAGGTGACCAATTGAAACAATAGCGAGGTTACGCAAGAGCTTATTTAGGACCTTAGATGGACGACACGGACCTGCACATAACTTAGCCAAGCAAAATCCGTACGCGTATAGTTCAAAATGTTATGTACAGGTCCATGTCGGCCATCTAAGGTCGTAGATAGCCCCTTGCGTAACCTCGCTATTGAGACGTTGAGACATTTGTTTTATTAGAACATTGTGAACAGAGGAAACCTTTGGATGCTCCGAATTTTTTTTGTCATTTTTTTTAACTAACACCCTAATGTTAATCTATGGAACGCCAATATACTTTCTACACCTGACATTTTAACTCTGACACTTTTTTTTAGAATGTTTGTAGAAAAGATTACGTCATTATTATCATGAATCTAGCATCATTTAAATAATATGGTCAATAAACAATCGAGTCTTTTTTGCATCCAGTTTTTGACGCTTTGTTTGTAATACTAATACCAGTGAAATGACGGAGCCAAAACATTCTTTAAATGTAGCCATTACGGTGCCAAAGTTCAGTTTGTAGGAAGGATTGCACTTTTTGCACTCCGCTCTTTCTTCCTGATGATGAGAAATGCAATCAATTTAAAACCCTTGACAGTCAATCAGAAGCATTTTCGTTTGTTATTAGTAAAATGATATGCACGATTGTTTTGTACACCATCTTCGTTAGCGCGAAATTACACAAAAAGGTGTTTGTTTTTTGCACTCGTTGATTTTGCATTTTGCACTAAAAAGCACATGCAGTCTTCTTTAGCGGGGAATGATGACACTAGAAGGTACTCATTAGTTTTTAAAATACACGTTGGCGCAAACTTTGTCGCCGTCCAATTATTAGCGAGGCTACGTTGACGAAGGACAGGACCCGCAATGGTTGCCCCGCAAAACCTAGGACGCTGGATTGCCTGTTTGAGCGTTCTCGTTTGCGGAGAACGATGTGTGTATATCTCATTTGCTCCATGTGAAATCTCCTTTGCTTTTTTCGTACTCCTCCTTCCCCGATTTTTTTCGCTCAACGTCACTTTCTGGTACGCGTTGTTGAGACATTTGACAATTAAAACAATGGTTTAGAACAACGGAATACAATGGAATCATGTCAGCAATTTCAAATGCTAGACAGTGTAAATACATATAATTCATCTTCCAAATTGAGACCATGTCGTTCTTTAATACTAAAGTCTCTAAAAATTGCTTGAACAAAAGAGACTAATTTTTGTCTCGATACTTCGTTCTCCAAAATCGTTTCAGAGACTTTACTACGGAAAACTTCAATGGGCTCAATTTGGCAGCTCCATACCCTCAATACTCCCCCACTCTCCGCACAGCACAGTCTTCTTTAGCGTGAAATGATGATACGTGAAGGGGGGGGGGGAGGCACTCGATCTGAAAACTTAGATACGTTCGGACAAAAATTTGGGTTTCAAAATCGCATACAGTACATTTTTCGGTTATTTCCCCCCAGCTTTAGCAAATCTCCTACCCTTGCAGTGTACCTGGGCTTTGTCAGAACCTCAAAAAAACTACCCTTAAGGGCCGCACGCCCGGTAGGTCATTTACCCCCGGACATGAGACACCTTTTTGCACTCCTTACTATGATATACGTTATCGCAAACTTTATCGCTGACATTATAATTATAGCATTATTTCAAATCTAGATTTAGAACGCCATGCACTCAGTCCATTCTTTTGTCGTGGTTTGAGAAAGGGCGACTTTACACTAAAGCTTTATACGGAAACGCCCTAAAAAGCTTGGCGTTTGCCACTGGTTTGGTGGCAAAAATGAGAAACATCCGGGTTTTTTGAGTTGTTTCCTTATAAAAGATAACATAAAAATTGCTGAAAAGAAAAATTATTCTTTAATGCTGTTGATTTCGTACAGAAAAGTAATTTCATTTCTTTTGATATTTTTCTTTTTTCTTTCTTAGGTTCTTTTAAACACTACGGAAGCCTAGGGGGTAGCTCCATCCACTCACACAGCCATGTGGAGGATTCGAATCTACATTGCCACACCAAAGACAAGACGAGACTCTCAGATGTCAAAGTTGCTCAACGAAAGCTGACCATCGCATCTATTGTATGTTTACTGTTCATGATAGCTGAATTTGTTGGTAAGTGTTTTTATTGTTGTAAGAAGTTTTCCGTAGTAAAGTCTGTTAAAAGTGTTTGGAAAATGAAACATCGAGACAAAGATTTGTATTTTTTATTCAAGCGGTTTTTAGAGACTTTAGGGCTTGGAGGGTGTCCAGGGGGTCTATATAGTATGAGAGCTATGCTCCAAAGCCATAATCCCTACACACCATATTACGTTTTAATTGCAAACAAACAAATAAGAAACTGAAATAGACGACTTGATAAAAGAAGATTGGTAACTGATCCATGCAGACAAGCACAAGCGGTATTAAATTTCATCGTCTCTAAAATTGTTTAAGACCAAGATTTTGTACATTTAAAGGCTCCAGCCAAAATTCAGCCGGAACTAGAGATGGCCAAAATTATTTGGATTAATTTTTCAAGGAAATGACTTTTAAGCAAATCTTGTTGATAAACACTGATTATCCTCTCCTCATGATTCTGAGGGCTGCCTGGATCCGTTATTTCAATCATTTTTTTATAATCAGGATCTGTCTCGTGACCAGCGATGATAACATGTTTACTGGCGGTCTCTTCGATTACGTTGTCCTTGATGATATTCAATCCAAGTCTTTGGTACAATAAGTTTTCATTTGATTTCTTTGAGAATCTAGTTCTCTTCACGACGATGTAGAACTTTCCACCATTCTCCAGGACCTTGTTCTTTAGAACAACCATCAACTGTAACATTCCATCTACGTCCTCGGCTATGGTCTCCCATCTTCTTCTAAAATGACCTATAGTTCCACCTTCACGAAGAGGGCTGTGAATAGGTGATACGAAAAATAGGGTGAGATTTTGAGGAAAGATTCTTTGCATGAACGTAGAATCATGATTTAATGCCACATTGTTATATTCAAACCTGTTAAAATTTGGATTTTCAACAGTCCAAGCAGGCTTTGGAAACATATTAGCATTCCTTGATTTTCACGCTGGTTTTCGATGAATTTGGTAGAGATAGGAACAAACTGGTGCAATGGAAGCCAAGAAAGCTCCAGAATCTTTTTCGAAAGTTTTGAACCATGATCACCATATTCATCAGAATATCTATAGTTTAACCAATAAGCCATGATAACGAAATAGAGCACGACATCTCTCTAAGAAATCTAAATTTTCAAAGGTCATTTCAAATTGTGAATTTAAGTTATTCTCATCTACATTCAAGTAAATAAATTTCTTTTCTAATCCATTGTACAGCTTTGCCTCATAACACTTGTTTCTTAAAACATCTTTCACGGCGGTGATTAGATGTTTTAACCCCGGTCTTTGGCTTAAGGCGTCGGGGTGAAGTATTCCGTTGCTTTGCTGATATTTTAAATCTATGATAATTGTAATGTGTGTTTTCTGTAAACAACATTTATGATAAATCGACGAATCTGTTCCGTTAAAAATCAAAGATGAAATCATAATAAGACGAAGAAAATCTTGAACTACCATCTTGCCGTTAAGTAAATTCTCACCCAACTCGGTATCTTTACAGTCCGGGGGTTACATAAACAATCGGGTCGTGTCCGGGGGTAGTCCGGGTGTCAAATTAACGCTTGTCCAGGGGTAAAACTGTTGTCACCGGAGTTCAAAATTTTTAAATGTTCGGGGGTAAATTATGAGAAAAAACTTAAAATCCTCCATCCACGGTGTATAACTTTCTTCTTGGAACAGCCAAATGCTGAAATGTTAAACGAATCTTCTTCTATCATTCTAGGTGGATATTTATCTAACAGTTTAGCCATCATGACCGACGCTGCTCATTTGTTATCAGATTTTGGTGGTTTCATGATCAGCTTATTCGCCTTGTGGTTGGGCACACGAAAACCGTCCAAAAAGCTATCCTTTGGTTGGCATAGAGCGGGTATGTGTTGTTCTTATGAATATACCTTAATGGACAAAATTTAGTCGGACAAAATTATTGCTCGAACACAATATTTTAGTCACCTTTGTCCGAGTAAACACTTCATTCAAGGAGGTTTGTGTTTAATTGCAAAAGGATCTAATGAGCCGGGCTCGGTACTATATAACAAATTACTTTAAAATGCAATTTTTCATGAGATTCATTAAATATTTTGCGGAAAAAAAGACAGCTTTTTTTATTAAAAGTTTTGAACACCCGGGCGGGCTTTTTAGGGTGTTTCTGTAGAAAAGGTTACGAAATGGATAACATGAATTCTTTTTTGCTTACAGAGGTTATGGGAGCATTGCTATCCGTCTTAATTATTTGGGTGTTGACTGGCGTACTAGTCTATGAAGCAATCATTCGAGCCAAAAATCAAGACTTCGAAATCGAACCGAAGATTATGCTCATCACCTCTGGTGTTGGAGTTTGTGTTAATATTATGTGAGTATAATTTCTTGTTGAATATTACTTGATAGTAGCGAGGCCAAGCAAGATAAATCGAAGGCGGACGGCATGCTAGCGACCATGATGCTTAGCTGCCTGTTTAAGTTTTCTCGTTTGCGAAGAACAGTGCATGTCTAACTTGCTCAAGACGAAATATCCTTTGCATTTTCCTCATTCGTCGGTCCCCGATTTATCTATACGTAACCTCGCTAATATCAGTAGCTAAGTAACTAAAGAATTGTTTCCACGAATGACCACAGCATTTGTAGATCTAGTCGCAATTTGTGGATTATTCCACTGACTTCTTCCGATCCTTTTCAAGCTAAAGGTTTTGCCGATCTTATTCAATCAATTAGATATGTGGCAAAAATAAAACGACCGACAAAAGTTAGTAGGCCAAATCCATTTTCTTTTTTTTATATATATAGTATGGGTGTCACGTTACACGGTTCCGGTCACGGCCATTCGCATGGTTTAGGTGGTGGACATTCGCACGGACACTCGCACTCCGATTCAACGCCAATCTCCGATGTTGAAAACGGAACTCCTGGCGGCTCTTCCGGCTCGTCCACGTCATCCGGCGAAAATGAAGAGTTGATCAAACAAACAAAATCGAAATTGAAGAAGGATTTGAACGTTAGGGCAGCTTTTATACACGTCATAGGGGACCTGGTACAGAGTGTTGGTGTATTCATAGCAGCACTTGTCATTTATTTTAAGGTTCGTTACCAGTCTTACTATCGTTTTTTCCAAAGATATTTATTTACTTCGTTATAATTGTCGATTACTTAGATAAGTTCTCGATTTCAAAAAGTCTTCGATTGATATCGTCTGGTTTTTAAGCCGTTTACAGTGGACACCTTTATAAAGCGGACACTATTTCTTGGAACAAAAGGACTGATTTTAGATCATTTTAATCTATAAGCGGACAATCCGTTGTAGAGAGATTCCACTGTATAAAGGAGATCTTTTTATATTTGTTTCGTTCATTATGTTTTCAACTAATTGAGGCAAATAAATTTCCAGTGAAATATATTCGTCACTCTTGTTGCCCTAGAATATTTAAGTTTCCCCAATCGTTGATTTTTGAGCTTTTTCTTTCAATTCAGCCGGAATGGAAAATAGCGGATCCTGTTTGCACTTTCCTGTTTTCAATATTGGTCTTATTCACTACGCTGACCATTCTCAAAGATATCGTTGTTGTTCTCATGGAAGGTAATGATTCTTTAAAGGATTTTGACTCAAATTATTTCGACAGAGAGTGTTGACCATATAAGGATATATATCCAAGACAACGGAGGGTATATATCTATGTATCTATATATCAGATCAAAGACCTGAAAACTGGTACTCGCTGCTGCTGTCCTGCAGGGAAAGGAGTGGCACCCTACCCTACCTTCGGGTAGATAGCTATCGAAAAGAGAGCCCTCGACTGCGGTAAAAAAACTCACTTATATCTATCTACTTCAACATCCTTTACAGGTACACCAAAGGGCTTAGATTTCAAGGAAGTGTTTGAAGATTTGGAAAACATTCGAGCTGTCAGGATGGTTCACAATCTACACGTTTGGTCATTGACTATGGGCACGGCTGCTCTATCCGTTCATTTAGCCATCGGTAAGAAAGACTTTCTTTTCTGAAATTATATGTTATGCAAAGCAACAGTGTTATATCAATGACATAACAAGGTTTTTCCGCATAACAACGCGAATTTTACCGTTAATACAGTGGTTTATTACCCGAGCGAGAGGGCCGAACTCTATAATTCGCAAATGCTGAACTCTGATTGGTTTAAAGTGACGTCAAT
>JAUJPO010054293.1:0-14561 GCA_032270745.1 Tiaropsis multicirrata
TTGCGGTGCAATGGAAACTGGTCTCCCATACGCTATTGGTGCCCAGCTTGCTTTTCCTGATCGTACTGTTATTGATATAGACGGTGATGGTAGTCTTCTGATGTCTATCGGTGATTTGAAAACAATAGTAGAAGAAAAGCTACCCATCAAGATCATTGTCATGAATAACAGCTGCCTGGGGATGGTTAGATCGGGTCTAAAATACTTGAAAGATACCGAGGATTCTGCTGCTTGTGATTATGAGATTGCGTCAAATTTTGCACACATAGGAACAGCATTTGGTGTTGACGGTATAACTTGTACCACAGATAGTTTCCAAGAAAGAAAGATGCAAAGGACCAGTGCTATTGGATTGTGTTACTCAGAATACCGATTGCTATCCGCACGTCACTTACCGTAAAGGGTTGGATGAAATGTATGTACAACAAGATGTCAAATTAAGTCTTCGAGGTTTTGATAAAATGTGTTCTGATTGAGGTTAAATTGGTTTAAAGCCTCTTTAAAGTTCTTATATCTTAATTTTTTTTTCCTTTTACCCAGCAGGCACAAAACACTATTTTAACATTGTTTCAACGTCTAAATAGTATTCTGATGTTGAAACAACGTTATTTGGACGTTCCTTGCCGGCTGAGTAAGCTTTTATTATAAGTTGCGAATCATATTGATTTTAATATAAGTGTAACTGTTAAGTTGTTGGCGGCTTTTATTTGAAGTAAGAAGAAAAATCGAGCTCAATCATTGTTTGCTTTGCTCCAGAAAAAGTTCGTACCCCCTGTTGAGGATATAGAATATCCAAGGGGTAAGAATTTGAAGACCAAGTATATCCAGGGGGTAAGAATTTGAGGATATAGGATATCCAGAGGGGTTGGTGTTAAGAAAAATCGACATCCTCAAGAGTGTGAATATGGATTTTTTCTGGAAAAGCCCATTCTAGAAATTTAACGTCTCTTCGTTATTTGGTCATAGCGTTAATTAAAACCACTTGCTTTCAACCAAAATGAAATGCCTATTTATTTTTTTAGAAAGCTGAGATCAAGAGCTTTTTCTTCAACGTTACCAAAATTTCTTATCTAACTAAAATGCTGCATCATAATATAATAATATGATTGTTACATGATATTCCAATATGATTGGTTGATGGCATTATAGTTGACCTTTAAATCATTACCGGAGCCGTACGAATAAAATCACGTGAAACTTTTTAATAGCATGTACCAAACCCGCACAACGGGCCGATATTTGCCGTGTATTGACGGGGTAATCAGCACGCAGTTTTTCTACTTGAGATAAACCCGATTTCTATTGATGACAATAGTTTTCACGTGGTATTTCTAATTGAGATAAACTCGATTTCAATGGACGGGATAGTCTGCCTGCGGTAATTCTAGTTGAGATAAACCCGATTTCAATTGACGGAATAGTTGTCAAGTGGTATTTCTTTTTTAGCTAAACCCGATTATCAATTCTATTGGTGCGTTTTCACGCGGAATTTCTATTTGAGATAAAACTTGGAATGTGTGAAAATCGAATATTCAGGCAAAATAGGTGCTAAAAATCATATCCTCATATGCAATTTCAGGGAGAGGGTCAAGGGTGTGTATATTTTGAAAAATGGCTTCCTCGACACTTTATAAAATTTTATTTTTTCAAACTGTAGGGTGAATACCGTAACGATTTGATTCAAGAATGGATGAAAGAATTAAAAGGTTACAAAATCGCACATTCTGAAAATTGCACTTTGGTGGGAACGCTCGGTGACCCGGTCAAAATCCGGAACTGGCAAATATACGGGTTACCGCGTGATGGGTTATCCGTTGATAACGGTGTGATTGTGGAATACTCGAGACGTTGGCCCTTGTTCATTGATCCTCAAGGGCAAGCCAACAAATGGATTAAGAGTCTGGTAAGGGTTTTTTTCGTGTATCGAGTAGTTTCTTCTTTTAGGCCTAATTTAGTCGGTCGACTTTTTGCCGTGTCGAATATAATTGATTAAGATCGGTAAAAGATCGTCAATCAAAAGTTTTGCTTGGAAAGGATTGAAAGAAGTCTATGCATCGGTCTATTTTTTGCCGACTTTAATTAACAATTAGATTCGACACGGCAAAAAAACCCGAACGTCTAAATTAGGTTTTAGCAATTTAAGTGCTGGGTATTGCAAAAAAGTCAAACGCAGGGCAAGTACTGTTTATTTTTCTATTTTAGTTTCGACCATTATGTTGTTAAATTTCAAAAACGCAATTGGACGAAAAAAATAAACGATTTTTTCGCGTTTATGTTTGTATCTAGCTAGTCAGGACAGTACCACTGATTTACTTTTTGTTGCATTCATGTCAGTGTGGTTTCTACATTTTAACTGTTTAGTGACAATCAACAAAATTTTTGCAACAGAGTTTAATTCAAGTCACCTGTTTACATACTCATTATCTTTCATTTCCTATCAGGAACGAGAAGCGGGCATTGACGTCATCAAGCTGACTGATCGTGATTTCTTGAGAAGTCTTGAGAATGCCATTCGTTTTGGTAAACCATGCTTGTTGGAAAATATTGGTGAAGAACTCGACCCAGCTCTCGAACCAGTCCTCTTGAAACTTGTAAGTGAAATGGTGTTTTTTTCTTCAAATTCATTTTTTCACCGTCGTTCTTAGTAAAAGCCCTCGAACGAATTTTCATAGACGAAGGGCACTTACTTAACTGCTTCTTAGACAATGGGCTTTCCCCCTTTTGAGAGCCCCTGGATATCCGTGCTGAAAGTTTCGAACCCCCCTCCCCCTGGATATCCTTTGTCTTCAAATTCTTACCCTCTGGATATCCTAGGATATTGAAAATTTTACTTGTTACTTGACGGCAAACTGCCCAGTGGTGCGGCTTCAAATTTTTTGTATTTTCGTTCACTCAATGTCAAAATATGACCAAAAAACGCTCAAAATAATAATTAATTTTTGGCAAATTTGGGCATTTTTTAACTTTCAAGGTCAGAATCTCTTCCAAAAGACCAAATTTCGAAATCTTTTGTGTTGCAATTTTATTTCCGTCAACTCAGGCCACAAATCAAGATTTCAAGTTGAAAATAGAAAAGTTAGGAGGGCTTCGCCCTCCTGTATAGCCTATGTCGGCTGTAGCCGATATTGGCACTTAGGGTTAAAACGCAAACATTTCTTTTTCCATTAACCTTTGACGTCGCAAGACGCGCATTTGCGTCATGAAAAGGTAGTTTCGCACACGTATTTTGGCTATAGTTCGAGACCACTTCATTTAAAGGCTTTTAAAAGAGTATGAAGAGAGCTTTCTAACAAACAGTACCAAAACACATGTCTATCACTCATGCTACTATAGCCTTCACCACCATTTGAAGTTTGGATTATCTAAGAATTTGTGTTGTCTAAGGGTTAAATCACTATTGGATTCTTTTAGACTTACAAGCAATCGGGGAGTACTGTTATCAAACTAGGTGACGCCATCATCCCTTACCACGAAGATTTCAAATTCTACATCACCACCAAGCTACCAAATCCTTGTTACACACCTGAAACATCGACCAAAGTCACGTTGGTCAATTTCACTTTATCGCCGAGTGGTCTGGAGGATCAAATGTTGGCTCTGGTCGTTGCCGAGGAGCGCCCAGATCTGGAAGAAGCCAAGAATCAACTGATCATTAGTAATGCTAAAATGAAACAAGAATTGAAAGAGATAGAGGATAAGATTCTCCTCAGGTTATCGGCGTCTGAAGGAAGCCCTGTAGATGATATCGATTTGATCAAAACTTTGGAACAATCGAAAATCAAATCGCAGGAGATTAAGGTATTTAAAAGTTTTATTTTATAATTTGTCTGATAAAAACCGCCGGGTGAACCCATGGATGTAATAAAGTTGACAAGGATTAATTGATAATACAAAAATACAACTTGATGTTTTTTAACGAGGATTTTGTCTCTAATGTTTAAAAATGTAAATATTCAACTTTCTTTCTTGTTCAGTGGACTATTTTTGTCCTGAACAACGATGCCTGGAAGCTATTTTCAGCAATGTGCGTCCAGTGTGAAAAAGGGTAATCGCGGAATACTGATGATTTACATCGTTTGGGTTGAGGAAGAAATTTCAACCGTTGAAAACACTGAAATCGTTCATAATTACAATAGTCTATTCACAGCAAAATAAAGGAATTTGGTATTTTCATTTGTTCTTTTTAAGCAATTGTATGTTTAGGGTCCAAATTCACTTTCTCAAGAATTGGTTATTATGTGACCCAGACCGTCACATGGAGTAATTAGCGACGCCCAGAGGTGACCTCGCTACGGTGGTCGATTGGGGGTGAAGATCGAACCCACAACCTTTCAATTTGGAAACCAGTGCCCTACCACTTCGGTCACCGCTCCCCTATTAGAGAAATTTTGTCCTAATATGGTATACAGGGGGTTCGAAAAAAATCAATAATTAACAAGAGGGATTTATACACATTTCCCGAGATTATTTTTTTTCGACCTCTTCATTTTGGAATAAAATCTTTATGAAGCTTTTACTATGCAAGACATTTCATGAAGATTTGAGATCAAAAGCTCTTTCCGTTCTTTTTACTGCTTTGTTTTAACAGTCTTTTAGATAAAAAGTCGAAATAACCTCGGGAAAGGTGTATTCGGCACATAAAAGTATAAAGTTGTTCTTTTCATCATTTCCTTTATATTTCTTTCTTTCAGTCCAAAGTGATTGTGGCAGAACAAACGGAGAAAGATATTGATGCCACACGTTCGCAATACATCCCTGTGGCGGTTCGTACGCAAATCTTGTTCTTTTGTACGTACGATCTAGCCATGATTGATCCCATGTATCAGTACTCTTTGGATTGGTTCATCAACATCTTTTTGAATGGAATTTTAAACGCTGAGCAAGCTGGTAAGTGTCCTTTTGTGTATATAATTTAACATGTACAATTTTCAAGTTCTATATGTACTAGTAATTTCATGATCATGACGGAAATTCGGGATAAATTTCCCGAGGTGAATTTCAAAAAATTTCAAAATGTGACTGAAGAATAATTTGCCCCCAGAATTTCACGAAATCAAGCATGGGATAACTTAATCTGAACCATGAGATTATTAGTTGTACCAAACATTCTTAAGCTAAACTTCCACATTAATTTATCCCCTTTTAAAACATAATTTATAGTGATCAAAAGGGGTAACCCCAGTTTTATAGGGTTGGGTTTTTTAAACCCTGAAGGAGGATATTGTTGTGTATATAATCTTTTGACAGATTTTGACTAGAATTTTCAATTTGAGAAACATAGGAAATTCTTGCTTTTTGTTCTTGTTTTTTTTTTCTACAGGCTAGTCCGTGTAGCAAGGTAGACTTAACCTGCGATAAACATCTCCTTTGTTCTAGAACGAACTAGCCTGTAGAAATGTGCGAGATTTAGAGCATAAGCCGCAAAGACCCTTTCGTCGCCGTGATTTATCTCGGATATTTATTAACCTTGCTAATACCTGCAATAGCATCGGTGACTAAGTAGCAAATGATGCCATGTAAATATAAATGTAAATGTTTTCTGTTTTTATCTTTTTCACAGACAACATTACACGGCGAATCGAGAACATCAACAATTATTTCACCTACAGCTTATACAATAGCGTTTGTCGAAGTTTATTCGAGAAACACAAACTCTTGTTCTCATTCCTCCTCTCCGTCCGCATTCTCATGGACGAAGATAAGATCAACATGGAGGAATGGCGCTTCTTATTGGCTGGTGGCTCAACTGTTCCGCGTGACCTACCCAATCCGGCTTCTGATTGGCTCTCTGATCGTGCTTGGAAGGAGGTCGTTATGCTAAGCAACTTGCCGAAATTCGCAGCATTCGCAGACGACTTTGAGAACAATTTGGATGGTTTTAAGAAAATCTTTGATAGCATTGAACCGCACAGGTCAGTAATCGTTTTGTTGTTGAAAATTTCAGTTTTTTATCGGGTTTTTTTTCTTTCTTTTTTTTGCTCAACTGGATGGAGCAGATAACTTAAAGAAGAAAGTTTGTTTGGTAATTCAGGGGGAAATGGCAAACAGAGGAGGACAACGTTTACGTCGTCTCTAATGTGTCAGAAAGATTTTCGCCCTGGGTGCGAGGTTAGATTAAACCCATAACCTGCTTGTTTCTTTGCCTATAACACCTTTTAAAACACCTTAAATAATTTAAATATCAACACAAGAAGTTATCATCTAGCTTTCAAATTGTAATTCTTGGTCAATTTTTCTTTTCTCCATCCATAGAGAACCACAACCAGGGCAATGGGCTGAATGTTTAGACAATTTTCAAAAACTAGTCGTTCTTCGTTGCATACGCGCCGACAAAGTGACCAACGCTATGCAAGATTTTGTGGCTACGCATCTTGGCCAACGCTTCATCGAGCCACAGACAGCTGATTTGGGACAAGTTTTCAAAGATTCCTCACCTACCACACCTCTCATCTTTGTCTTATCGCCTGGCACTGACCCAGCGTCCGCGCTCTATAAATTCGCAGAGGAAATGCGTTTCTCGAAGAAGCTGAATGCTATTTCTTTGGGCCAGGGTCAAGGACCTCGAGCCGAGGCCTTGATGTATAGCGCCATGGAACGTGGGAAATGGGTGTTTTTCCAGAATTGCCATTTAGCACCAAGTTGGATGCCGACGCTTGAACGATTGATTGAGAACATCGACCAAGATAAGGTAAAGCCTGTGCCAATGATGAAATTTCAAGATTTCTTTTGATTTGATGTAGTGTGAAAAAGGTTGCTTTGCGTGATGCTGCAATTTCAAATTTTCAATGCGTGAATGCAGAATTTTCGGGAAATAGGGATTGCCTGAATTTTGAATAAAAAGATTTTGGAGTGACTCTTATAATCTGTGAACATATGAGTGAGTTATAATATGTTCCTGCAAAACTTAGAGAATCGTATTATTATATTAAAGTTGGTTAGAGTTGAGAGAATAAAGACCTATCCAGACCTATCATATGTTTTTATAAGAAATGTAAAATTCAATATTAGGCTCGGATAGGCTTACACCGAGATTCTATAAAGGTTCAATTAATGCTACTTATATTCACAGGCATATAATAGACATACTGACGAAAATACTATTGTAAAAAAATTTTGCAGGCTCGGTATTATGGTTAGCATATGGTTAGCTTGATATTTCTTCCTAATCTGAGCCTAAAAATATGCTTACTAAGTTCAATGCTTATGGGCAAATGTCTACAAGAACAATAGACAAAGCCCCTTCAAAATAATCTAAATAACAAAATCAATGCTTATGAAAAACATGTATCATATATTATAATATTTCCATCATTTCCTTCATCAGGTGCATCGTGATTTTCGTATGTGGGCAACGAGTATGCCAAGTCCAAAGTTCCCTGTCTCCATTCTGCAAAACAGTTCAAAGATGACGGTTGAACCACCCAAAGGAATCAAAGCCAATCTGTTGAAGATGTACACCGGATGGAGTGATGACTTCCTAAATTCATGTGGAAGGGTGAGTCGTCATAAAAAAATATTCCGCTCACTGGCACGACGCACCGGTAACAGCCGGTTCGCGCCGGTTACAAGTTAAAGTTGGATAAAAGGACTTGTATAGCACCCCTCAGCTCAAGATTTGGCCTGCGTGCGTGCGTGCGTGCGTCGTGACTGACTCTTTTCACTCATCACGCCTTTTTTCGTGTGATGGACATTCCCCATAGAAAAGATTACGTCATTCTTGAGTGGATAGAAAAAAATCTGTCCTCCTTTTTTTCGAAATCGCGTTGTAATGTCATTTTTGCTATGAAACATTTAAATTAAGCTCAATTTAGCTACTTTGAAGAAATTTAGCTCTTTTCAAGCCAAAAATCTCCTTAACATTTTCGACCTCGAAACCTTGTAATGTGTTCTTGTATATGATTTTAGTTCTGGTGAAAAACAAGCAAGCACGACACGATCGCATGAAAACGTTTTTTTTTCCTTTTGTATCCATGAGTTTGTTTCACATGCGCAGATAGAGATATTTGTTTGCGGTTTCTTTTTAATGAAAATTGCTCTATTACTCTAAGACTGTTTTGTTTGTGTATCAATGAATTTGTAACCCATAATTAAAAATGTAACCTTTGACGAGTTAAAGATACACGCTAACTAGGTGATTAACGGCGAAACGTGGGCAGATATCGTTAGAAATTAAAAAAAACCACCCTCTATATTTCGAATTACTTTATTGCATGAAAATTTCGAGAACTATTAATTTGACAGGTACCCAAGAGAAAAAGTGTATTTCGGATTAAATACTCGACTTCAGCGTTGTTGTCTTTTTTGCCAAAAATTTATTTTAATTTTTCTGTCGAGCTCCCGATACATTTTTCGCGATAATTTCGCGGTTTTTGGAACTCGACCATGAAATTGTCATGCAATTAAGTACTAGGAAGTGACTAGTGATTTTTTTTTTGTTATTTTGCTTTTAGCTAAGATGCTCCCCTCCCCCTAGCTTGATGGTTTAAAACGTTGTTGATGGAGCAGCAGCAAGGGATAATTCAGGCATTTGTTCAAAATTGAATTAGCGGTCGTAGAATACAATGTGATTAAATTCCAATTAGTGAGGATCAAGCGGTTGGATTTAATTCTAGTTTAACTTTGCAGTGTACCCAGTGTTGGGTATGAATATAATATAATCCCTAATTTTGCATACGTGGGCATAATTTTGCACACGTGTGCATACAAGATTTCACCGGTGGAAGTATTTCTACTCTCAGTGAACTTTTTCTGTGATTTCTTGACCCTAATAAATTCGACTACGGGGTCTCTTGTTTTTTAATTCAATGTTTTTAATTCCTAGACCAATGAATTCCGAAGCTTGTTATTCTCACTGTGTCTTTTCCATGGCTTGGCTATTGAGAGAAGGAAATATGGACCTTTGGGCTTCAACATTCCTTACGAGTTCACTTAAGGTGACAGTCAAATTTGTATCAGCCAGCTGAGCATGTTTCTAGACGAGTATCCTGATATTCCGTACAAGGTATATCCCATTTCTTTCTTATTTTTGTCAAAGCCCTGAATTATCTGAATGCATGTTGCATCTTACTAATGGCCCTGATTGCAACTCTGAATCTGATTTCAATTCTCAAAGGCATTTATATCATTCTTTCATCTTTTCATATTTTTCAAGTTAATCACTTCTAAAACTTATTAAAAGTGTGTCTCCTATACCCTTTGCAAATGCCTCCCGTTTCTGACAGGCACATTATCCTAGCTGCAAAAATCATTTTTAATGACTATTTATATAAGTTTTGAATAAGCGCACACCACACCCCTGACGATTAAAACACCAGGTTATCGCTCCTTAAGAACTCACATTTTATTTTCTATAAGTATAACTTTTTTTTTTACTTTGAAAAAGACATTTTTGGAGCCTGGTCCAATACTTCAAAAACACTGACTGACGTTCCTCAGGCCGTTTACACTTAATTTTTCATCATTTTTTATTATTGTTATTTTAATGGCTGTTGATCCGTGATTAGACAAAAGAGAAATTTCATTGTGGTTGACTTGCAGTTGGTTAATCTTAATTACCGCTTTTAACCACATTTTTTATTGAATTTACATGCATGTGTTTTCACATGAAATGTTCTGTTAAGTTTACAAACTCCCTTGCTTCCATGATTGTGAACTTTATGGAGAGCTTAAGGTCAGGGGGGATAAGAACCTTTTTTCCTGATCCCAAAGTTTTTACGTTCCACCCAGATCTAGAATATATGGCATCCTATGGTTGTATTGGGTTGGACGTTTTCTATCGTTCTCAAAGGAATTTCTATTGTTCTATTGTACTTTATTTAGAGGGGCTTCCAATCCCTCTGCCCACTAAAAAAAACTCTTTAAAAAAAGCGTTAACTTATTCTCCCAACCATCACAGGTATTGAAATACACTGCAGGACACATCAACTATGGAGGGCGGGTGACTGACGACTGGGATCGAAGGTGTATCATGACAATATTAGATGATTTCTATTCAACAAAAGTTGTGGAAGATGGACACGCTTTCTCTGTATCTGGCATTTATAAACAAATCACAAAAGGCTCGGAACACGGGGTAAGTTAGGTTTAGGTTTCTGGAGTCGTTTACAAAGTTTATACTTATCTTATTAACGAAATCATGAAGCTATAGAGCGATTTGTAAAAGCGTCCCTTTTGTAGTCCCAACACCTGCATAACGTAATTTTATTCTATACAGCAAAACTTTATTAACTGCTGGGGTAGTTCAGTAGCGTATCAATAGGCGGAGCAAAATTTTTATAGGAGTGCAAACTTTTACGATATTGATAATTGATAATGTGAATAGATAAATCATGCATCGTAAAACCTACCTTATCGGACAAAACAATGTCGGGCTAATTTTTCGTCGGACTAAATTATTCTTCGGACATAATTTTCGTCACCCACAAAGATTTTCGTCACTTTTGTCCAAAAAAACGCAAATTTAAGCCTAAAAAACTTTTTTTTTGACTTTTTTTTCGTCGGACAAAATTTTCGTCACCTCCAAAAGAATTCGTCACTTTTGTCCGACATTGTTTTGTCCGATAAGGTATGGTCTCCAGCGCATATTTTGCTCCATTCCTATCTACTACGCCACTGTAAGTTTGTATAATTATTCGTCTTCAAATGAATAGTTTTTCGTTGGACATTTGGACTTCTTATTTCATATCTGTTATTATTTTAGTCGTTCTAGATTCTAGACTAGGGATAAGTGGAATTAAATGTTTACGAGAAACCCATCGCAAAACCATGCGTAGATGAGATTCTTATACAAATTGTTCATAGCGTACTGCTCTTTCCAACTTCTTTAGAGGTAACTACTATCCAACAGGTACAAGACATTTTTTCATCGTTTTTTCGACGTCTTTCCAACGCGTTAAAACATTGTAAAGACGTTGAAAGAACGTTGAAAAAACGTCTTATACCTGCTGGGAGTGGTTGTTGGTGTGTCGGCAATCCTTATTTGGAAGACCAAACATCTGATAAAATCCCAGTTTATACGGTTTTCATACGGTTATTAATGAATAATATAACTGACTTGAATCTGAAATCTCAATCAACATTTCCTCTTTCATATAAGGCATACATGGATTACATTCGCAACCTACCCATCAACGATACACCAGAAATCTTTGGTCTCCATGACAACGCAAACATCACGTTCGCCCAAAATGAGACGTTCAGTTTATTGAACGGTATTTTAAAACTTCAACCCAAATCCGCTGCTGGTGCTGGACGATCACGTGAGGAGGTGAGTGACGCATGCGCATTAACTATTGAGCTTTCCCAGAAAAAGTCCCTCCCCTTTCCTGTTGAGGATGTCGGTTTTTCTTGGCACCAGTCCCCTGGATATCCTTGCTGAAAGTTTCAACCCCCCCCCCCCCCTTTTGATATCCTTGGTCTTCAAACTCTTACCCCCTGGATATCCTAGAATATTGAAAATTTCAAGTCACCTTCTTTTGGGGAATATATCAAGTGAGGGAGGGAGGTTAAAAGTACCGCAGATAAATCACGACGACGGAACGGGCCTTCAGTAACTATTACAAAAGAAAAATTTCAGAAGCTTTATATATTAAACAAAAGAATCCGGTCTTAAATATACAAGACCAATCAGTTCCTCTTAAACTTTTTAATTAGTCTCTGTAGATACATTTTATGACATTTTTACATTTTTACTTTTTCTCTCGGGATTTTATCGACACTATTTTATTTTCAATTTTTTAGTAATGTAAAAAGATTTTTTAACTGATGATGACTTGTGGATACAGGTCGAAACGTTTTTAAATAAATTATATTGTGAAAAAAAATGAAGCTTCTGTCATACATATTTATAATCAGATTAATAGCTCACTCCAACCTTTTTAAATATTTCCTATTTCTTTGATTACTTTATCTTTATATTGAGTAGGTCATTATATGGCCTTCACTGTCAGGTAGGTTCATTCAGCTTGGGGCTTGTTAAGTTTAAATTTTGAAATATTCATTCTTCAAACATATCATTATATCTTTAAGATCATGGAAGATACAGCCCGATCCATTTTATCCAAAGTACCGGACCCCATTTCTATTGCGGACGTCTTAGAAAAATATCCGGTCATGTACGAAGAATCAATGAATACGGTACTGGCACAAGAAGTGACGCGGTATAACAAATTATTGACCACCGTTCAAGATACGTTACAGGTTCGTATGTCTTGACTAAAATTAAAACATATAAAAATATATAGTCGATATTTATCTTTTTGATTTGCTTGACTTTGGTTCATCAAAAAAAATAAATTTCGACTGATGATCGTAGGGTGACCTACTACGTGAATTAGTATCGAATAAAATTTTATTACTTCTTTCAAATATAGTCGCTACTTTACGTGGTTCACCCAGTTATCTAGGTCTTTTAGGCAGGCTATCGCTTTTTTACATGGGTCCACTGCCAGCCACCTGCTCGATTATCTATAAACTAAACGTTGACATGGAAGGAGGGTATCGACCTAGGAAACCCTAGTTATGTGATGTAGACGCTTAACCACTTGGCTACCGCTTTCTAAAGTAAAAGAGAAAAGCACAAAGCAGTAGACTTGTAGCATAAGTTTTGTATTAAGCTGATTATTTTAAAGTGACCCAGCAGACACACAAAGTTTATTTCAACGTCCAAATACCGTTCTAACGTTGAAACAACGTTGTTTGGACGTTAGAACAACGTTCCGTGCATTAGACAAGTAGTATGATGGGAAAAGCCATCTCAAAGAATCGTTAGTGTTTCTTCTAAAATCAGTCGTTTTAATGGTACAGTTGAACCCATGTAATTCGAATTCTCAAGGGACCGAGAATTTCGTTCAAATTACATGAGTTTTCGAATTATAGGAGTTTGATTAAGTCGGACGGGACCGAAGATTTTATCCGAATTGTATGAGTTTTCGAATTATAGGAGTTCGAATTACATGGGTTTAACTGTATTCTATTAACCCTTAGACTCCGCAGTGTTTTTGAAAAAAGTGAAAATATTCGAAAACATTTTTTACATTAAATTCCAACTTCAAATGGCCGTTTAAGCTTGTAGCATGAGAGATAGACAAAGATTTTTGGTACCATTAGAAAGCTTTTTTCATACTCTTACTAAAAGCATTCGGTTTATATGCGGTAAAACTACCTTTTCCGGACGCATATACGCGTCCTATGGGCTCTAAAGGATTAACAAGATTTACAAAGTGTGCCATTGGTATAATTTTGTTTTCGTTTGTTCTTCCATTCAGGATTTATTGAAAGCATTAAAAGGTTTGGTGGTCATGTCTGAACAGTTGGAAATGATGTCAAACAGTTTGTTTAATAATCAAGTACCTGATATGTGGGCTGGAAAGGTAAGTAAAAGAAAGCCAAGATAACCGGATCTTGACCTGCCGTTCGTCGGGCCATAATAGGAACTTTATGAAATCAGGGCTGCAACACGACGACAACGGTAAAGTAAAACAAAAGCCGGTATTCCCGGTTGGAAAAATTTATATTGCACAAGTCCCTAATAGCGAGGGTACGGTAAGCGAGACACATCGAAGGAAGACGGCGGATAGCTACCTGTTACCGTTGTATTGCGGAGTCTAAGACGCTTGATTGGCTAGACTTTGCGATGTAACGGTCGCGGGTCGCTATCCGTGTTTCTCCTTCGATTTACGTTGCGCAACGTAACCTCGCTAATAATACCCCTGATGGTGGTCCCATTCCATAATGCATTCATCATAGATAAATCTCTCTGTTTTTTTTCCTTTAATCATCAAGCACTTTTCTAGCATCAATTCGCCAGACTTATCTGATATATACACAAACGTAAAATGTTGTCTCTTTTTTACACATCGTAGGCATATCCTTCATTGAAGCCCCTCGCATCATGGGTATTGGACTTGATTGAACGTGTCAAATTCATCAATGGATGGATTGATCATGGTATACCTCCAGTAAGTGAGATTATTCACAAATATTGTATTGATATCTTGTTGTTTTTATTTTTATAAGCAATACACGGTTTTAAAACATGTGATTATACTCGAAATTATACTCGCGTGATTTTATTCTCATGTGGATAATTTTACGGCTTCGGTAAAGATTTAACTAAGGTAGAAATGCCATCAACCAATCATATGGGAATATTATGTAGCAAACACTCAAAACTTTCGAGTAAAAGCGTGATTTGTTCGATGAAGCTTCATTATGAAACCCGTCGTGTATTTTATGTAGTAATAACTCCTCTATGACATCTGAATGTTTAAAAATTTGACCACTACGTCTCTGATCGTTCTACAGCGTATATGCGATTTCTCGTGTTATAGGTCTCATTAAACGACTAATTTACTTGTCTATGGTATCATAGTCAGTATAAAAACCTCGGTCTGGAAGTCTTTTGTTTTTGTCTTTTGTTTACATTTTGAACTTGCGTACGCAAATTGGTTTATTTTGCTCACTTATTGATCATGTGATAAAAAGAATAGACCAATCCCAAGAGAACATATTGGTAACGTGATCAATAAGTGAGCAAATTGAAATTTGACTTTTGTTTTAAA
>JAUJPO010054304.1:2342-14560 GCA_032270745.1 Tiaropsis multicirrata
ACAAGACAAGACAAGACAAGACAAGACAAGACAAGACAAGACAAGACAAGACAAGACAAGACAAGACAAGACAAGACAAGACAAGACAAGACAAGACAAGACAAGACAAGACAAGACAAGACAAGACTTCCCATAATGGAAATAGGCCCTAACCTAGGCTAAGGATCACTGCACAAAAAACAATGAACATACATACAAACACATGAGCAAACGAGCACGAGCAAAACAATTTCGTGGACTCAAAAATCAAAAGAATAGAAAAAAATAAATTCTGCATACCAGTCAAGAAACACGAGTGCGTAGGTCCGGTTGCTATAGAAATAACACGATGTTCGCAGATGGGATGACACGTGACCTTCTTGAAAACGAGGCAGTCATTTTCTGCTTTTGAATAGTTTCCTTTCTTCAATTCGTTTTCTGTAAGCAACGCCAGTTTATTGTTTCTGAAAGTGAAAAATGAAACTTAAAGTCAAAAGACGTTTGAAATATAGATGTTATTGTTAGATATAATGCATGATATCCCTTACACAATCTTCGAAAGGGGGTATGAAACATCTATATTTCATTCATTTTATTTGATGTTAGGGATTGAAAACTACCTCTTGTTATCTACACGAAATTGGGATGATGTTGCATTGCTATGACTCTAAACAATCAAATGACGTAAGTAACACGCCCTAAATTGTTTTCTGTTGAGCGGTTTGCAAATGGAAAATTGGAAAACTTACTTATTATTACCACAAGCATAGACAACACCTTTATCGGTAATGATGAACGAACAATCAGTACCGCAGACCACCGATCGAGGCTTCGTATCCAATGGCAACGGAACACTAGTAGGGTTACACCTGTTCTGACGGTCGTTCAACCCAAAATTACCTTTAACAAAACAGAAAGTACAAACCTTTTTAAACTACCCTTCTTTTTAATTAGAATAAAATCCTTCTTAATTTTATAAAATATTTTATCAATTTCAAAGTACAGAAGACACTACCCTCTGAACATAACAAACAGAATCCTCTTTGAGCAAAGGTCTACTAAAGGTCAGAAAACACCCTTAAAATTAACTTCAATCCACATGAACCTATTTTAGCTACCTCAAAAACGCAAAATTAAGTGTCCGTCTTATAGAACTGTTCGCCTTATATAGATTGAAATGACCTGAAATCAGAGTGTCCTTTTCTTCCAAGAAATATCGTCCGCTATGCATAGATGTCCGCTTTTAAAGCTTGATGCTTATAAACAAGGTGTAGCGATTATCAACAGAAAGCTTACCATGGGAGCCTCTACCCCACACAAATACTTGTTGTTCGGCTAAAATATAAAAAACAAAACAAGATAAATTAACTTTAAGTACCCGGGGTTGGTTTTCTAATCGAAGAGCGATTGAACCAAACCCACACAGCGTACTTAGTACTCATTTTCCTACTCATTTTCCCACCAACTTTACTACTGTTTTTTTTCGAACTTCAAATATGTTCCACGAAATAAAAAACACGAGGTCATCTATTTGACCATTTTAAGAAAGTACTCTGCCAAGGAAGCTAGCTAAATATTAACTCTCTTTCCCTGTAAACATCACATTTTGTGTGGGTTTTTAAGAGTTTTGACGTCCAAATAAAGTTGTTTCAACGTCTAGAACGTTATTTAGACGTTGTAACAATGTTGGAATAACGTTGTTCGTCTGCTGAGATTCGCCATGAGAATGACGGATCGAGGCTAGTATTATTCTCACTTAACTTGTGAAAATGAAGAAAGAAATATGCAAAAAAAAACTTACTGGTCAAGGCCATCATGTGGGCGGAACCGCACGAAATTTGTGCCACCGTGGAGCCAACCAGATCTTCGACGATTTTTGCATGGCTGACATCGTTGGTATTGCCGTGGCCGAGACAACCATCCTCGCCACTACCCCACGTCATCAAAACACCTTGGTCTAAGAGTTGAAACAAGTTGTGTGAATTAGCTTTGGAGCTAATTTCAGATCGAAAACCTTTTGTACGGCAATGCACAGAGATTCACTTACGTTAAATTTAAAATCCAGCTTGGACAAAGGTCTTTGAAGACAACACCCCTTAATCTAACATCGATATATACAATAGAGATCAAAATGATTTGTATGGCGATATCCCCATGAAAACACCAAAAAAATATGTTTATTCCCGGAGCGGAGGGGGTACTTAGGCAAAAAAGTCTAAAAAAGGTAGTTCAACGCTCCTAAGATTAACTTCAACACTTAGGCACCATTTCAGGCGCCCTTTTTAGAAAATTGAAGAAAAATATTGGAACTTTTCGGAAAATAATTAAAAAATTTAGGGTCACCTTTTCGCGGCCCCAATTTCCAGCGTCGCGACACACCCTTGTCGGACCATAAGGCCAGAATCCCCCCCTCTTTTTCCTTTTTCTGTATAAAAACCATTTCTCCTATAAAGAAAAGGGTTACTTATATCATTACCTGATCTGACAGCAACAAATTTATCTCCACAGCACACCTGTTGAATGGAACTTGTAGTCAGGTCTCCCATGATCTTTGGACTGAGAACGTTGTAATTAGCCCGCGAGCCTTGATCGTTGAAAGACACGTTTGACGCAGTAGTCGAAAAGCTGTTCTGTAAAAGCAGAAAAGACGAAGACTACTTAGTGTATGATGGTGTAAGCCAAAAACATTTCGACCGCGTGAACGCGGTGTTTTTACTGTGCATACAAATAAAATCTCGACTTTTTTCGGTATCTTTTTTTTTCTTTTTTTTCTTTCTTGATTAGCCAAACTTCGCGTTTCGAGAAAGGTTAAATTGTTGTTTGGATAAGGAAGATCAGAATATTCAGAATATCCCTGCTAAAACTTGTAAATAAAATCTATGTACAGGCCGCCACAGACCCATCTAACGTTCTAACTAGCCCTTTGCGTAACCTCGGTAATATACGTTTAAAAGTGTTATAAGTAGGAAAAGGTTATACTCAATATACAACAAAAAGACTTAAAATCGACTGACTGACCTCCCAAGAAACGACGCGGCCGTACGAAGTCAGACCAAGTTTCTTCGTTTTTCCTGTGTATACTGACGTCACCAGTTGGTCATGAAAAGGAAGAGTGAGGGAGGTTGGTTTGTCGCCACCTGATCCCCACATGTAGACGAGCGAGGTTTGTTCATGTGCTGCTCTGGTCGCTTCGTCACCTGATGTAGTTAAAAAATTAATGAATGAATGGATGGATGGATGTATGGGTGAATGATCATGTAGAGGGAGATTTTTTTGTTTTGACATTTTGGGCATTCTCAAAAATCCAATATTGAGTGATGAAAAATGAATGAGTAAATAAAGGAAAAACTGAGCGGGAGTAAGACCCCTTCATCATGTAAATTAGTGATGTTTTCAATTGTGATGTTCTGGTCTGGTTCGTAACCAATAAACGAATGGAGGATACCTTATCGGAAGAAAAAATGTCAAATAAAAGTGACGAAATTTTATGGAGGTGACGAAATTTAGTCCGACGAAAAAAAAGCCCAAAAAAAAAGTTTTTTAGGCTAAAATTGGCGTTTTTTTGGACAAAAGTGATGAAAATATTTGTGGGTGGCGAAAATTATGTCCGACGAATAATTTAGTCCGGCGAAAAATTAGTCCGACATTCTTTTGTCCGATAAGGTAAAATAAGAATAGGGAAATCAGTGAAACATCTAACATACCCCAAGAGGTGAAAGATTGCGTTCTATAAACTGAATCGTCGTGTGCCCCAATCGTACGCCCTCCACTTGTGGGCGTTTTTTCACTGACACCCGAATCAGAACCGCCCGGTTGGCTGCTGACGCCCTTCTCGCTCTTGTCGCCCTTCTTTGACTTTCGTTTCGGAACTTTGTTTCCACCACCGTTCCAACTATAAAATGTGAAAGTGAAAGTTTAAAAGGTTACTATTCATGATAGCGTTAGCATTACGTCATTTTTCCTAACGGTAAAACCCAAAATAGAGGGCAAATTCTAGAATTTTCGGCTGTCTCCGTTAAGAAAAATGACGTAATCCTAACGCATATCTTGAATTATTATTGTTATTAATTGATTTTCAGTTGGTAAAAAACAATAGGACCTACTGTCCTAAATAGTTACAGAATCAACAGTTACTAATAAAATCCAACTTTATAAACATAGATACATAAACTACCACAACAAATTGGACAATGTTAAAAATTATTTGGTAACATTTTCAACTTTTCTCTGAAGATTCTAAAGGTTTCAGAGCTTTTTAACTTTTGAATTTGAAGCCCATATTAGTATAAGTAGAGAAGATTTAAAAAAGTATCTGTGGTAATGCCACACCTGTGGTTAGGTATTTTAAGAAATTTTGTCGATTTTAGGAATAGGTGGTATGGAAGGTCTTTTCTATAAGGGTTTCAAGGGCATATGTTTCTCTACTTCAAGGCTTCCAAAAAGTAGGGCACTTTTTCAAGGTTTCAAGGGTCTCTGACCACCATGTTTACCGCACCTGATTTTTTTAACTGCTACTCATTCGTTGGGGGGATCATGGCCGGGAACGAAACCTACCTTGATTACGAGGCGAGCGCTCTACCGACTAAGCTAACAGGTCACTAATGCTTGTGAAAAGTACCCGTGGTTGTGTTTTTCTAACCTAGAGTTTTCAAATCAGCAAAATTCATAATATCCACGACCTGATTTTCTTCTACGGAGAGATCCCCGAAAGCCATATGTTTGCCAAGCCACGATTAACATGTTTAACAAGGACCGGGATCTTTAGGGTGCTTCCGTATAAGAGATTAAATAATGGATGGATATCAAGTATACATTCTTCGCGAGGTCATCAAAATAAACGCTAATCTCGTTAAATATTCAGAAGAGCAATTAATAACTCTAAAATAACTTAAAACAAAAACGCGAAGGCTCGCAATGTCTTCGGTATTACTGGCTTTGAAACCAGGCCGTGTGTATCTCGAGAAAGGTGAAAAAAATTAAAAAATATTTTTTGAGAGCCACCACATCCGTTTTCAAGTGAAAAAATAAATAGCTTTAAACATACTGATAACAAGGAATACGACCGACGTCTGTCTCCAAGTCAAAATAAGCATTGATCAACACAGGGGCGGCTAAGATGGCGTTGACGTCAGGGCGCTTGGCGGGATCGATTTGCAAGATGTCTTTGACCAACCGTCGTAACTCGTCGCTATAGTTCATCGGCATGGGTTGGTAGTCGCATCGTAAGATCTTACTGATGATTGCGCTCAAAAACTGGATTTACGAGAAAAGGTTCATGTCTTACGAAAAAAAGACCGATTTTAGCAGTTTAGCATAGCAGAGAACATTAATTCTAACGGCGATAATCTTTTTTAGCTTTTGATATGAAACAGTAAAATTTCAAATAAGATATCAGTGTAAATAAAATGCTTCACAAGCCAAAAACTTAAAAACTTGACAAGAACATGATAAGAACATTTTAAGTCGTCCTGAGAAGAAAAAGATTCTACGTAAATCTTACCTCAGCATCGAAGGTTCTTTTCAAAGTGATCAATTCGTGGAGGATGCAGCCCAATGACCAAATATCTGATTTGTAGTTGTATCTTTTATACAAACCAAAGGTTAAGGATCTACCTATGTAAGTCTGTAAGGCCAAACACACACGTTAAGTGTCTTCGCTGGGAAGGTCAGAACTAAACTACAGTATGCTATGTAAACTTATACGGTGGAATCTCTCTAAGGCGGTCACCATTGGTGCGAAAAAATTGTCCATTTTAAATAAATGTGTCCGAAAATGTGTCTGAAATAAGTCCGTTCCTTCCAAAGAATTCATGATATGCGTAAGTTAGCATTACGTCACTTTTCCTAACGGAGACAGCCGAAAATCCGGAATTTGCCCTCTATTTTTGCAAAAAAAATCCAGAATTTGCCCTCTATTTTGGGTGTTTCCGTTAGGAAAAATGACGTAATGAAACTTACGCATATCATGAACCCGTTATATAGAGATTTCCGATTCAGACCATGTCCGCTTTATAGAGATTAGCATTGCATTCCAAAAGGTAGAAAGAAAACTATAGAATTGTCTAGAGGTCAAAACTAGACGATAGCCATTAAATTTCTTTAAGTGTCTCACTAATTCATTTATCCTAACACTAATAAAGTCTTTATATTCGCGGCCAAATTTCCGCAAAAAAATTCTCAAACGTCTGACAGTTGGCCGGTGTCCGAATTTTAAGCTTTCCACGTCTCACATAGAAACTGATTAACCCCATAATATGAAAAGATACGATTTGCCTTCCACGACTTCTGGTGACATATAGTGAGCCGTCCCAACTGTCTAAAGTAAAAAAGAACACGAAAAACGGTAAATCAAGTCCTTAAAAAAGATTACGTCATCGGAAAAAAGCGTGTGTTGACTACCTCGTTGGTTAACTGTTCTTCCTTTTACGAAGTTGTTCGACTTGTAAAGAGAAGACCTTGCTATGCTCTGACGTCAATCATTGCTTTATTTCTTAGCCAATGGTTTTCAGTATTTCGTCATTATAGTAAAAAAAATGGCGACGCGAGTTTGGCAAGAATGAAAGAGACAATATATTGATTGCCTAGGTTTACCGACATGTGGCATACCGTCATAGCGCTGGTTTGTGTCAGGAACTTTGAGATTCCAAAGTCACAAATTTTGATGACTTTCTTCCGCCTATCCAACAGAATGTTGTGCGTCTTCATATCCCGATGCAAAATGTTGTACCGATGGATGTGGTGTAACGCGCGCACGATTTGCACGAAAAATTTGGTGACTTCCTGCATGAAAACACATAAACTTGATATAAACCTCTCCTTAATAGACCATTCTACCACAACTATTAATAACTTTTTTTCCTGCATTACGTCATCTTTTATAATGGGCGAGCGCCCCTAATAACACGGGCGTTTGTCACTAGTTTTGAATTTCTAACGATAAAACGTCAGGCTTTTTGGGCGGCGTTTCCGTAGAAAAGATTACGTAATGAATATCATGAATAAAAAGAATTTTTCAAAACCCATATATTGTTCTCGTGCTACTAGCACAGAGCGGCTATTTGAAATTTGTCGTGTCTAAGGGTTAAAAACTTGGTTCATCGTCCCAACAATTATATATTGATTGCATATTTCAACGGCCAATTTCAATCAGAAAATTGTAGGGTATAACAAAGATTGATGGATATTTGTGGAGGTTTAAGACATTTAAGAATTACAACAAAATAAGTGTTTATATACCTCTTCTTCAAGAAATCGATCTTCTTTTTGTCTTTGATGTAAATAATCGTACAAGTTACCACCTTCAAGGAAACAGAAAGGTCAATTTCAAGCATTGATATCTATCGAAGCTTGTCAAAGTTCTAGGGAAGGCGTGAATCTTTCAAGTAACCAAATTGTTAAGTTATATTGGTAATGGAAATGTGATATCTATCATTTTTTAGTTTTTGGCAAAACCAGGGTCGGTCGGGTTTGTCTAACTAATATAATATCGAGTGAACAAAGAATATATTTTCCCCGACTTCTTGATGTTCTTAAATAGTTTCCCGATTTCATACCCGATCTAACTTACCAGCCGCATACTCACTCAATTACAATATTTAAAACATTATCTTCAAAGAAATATTGGTTAAACAAACCCGATGTTCGTAAGAAGTTTCCTGATTTCCCGATTTTCTAAAACAGTTTCGCGATTAGATATTCGATTTTACTTACCAGCGGCAAATTTCATCAAATATTGAAAACATTATCTTTAAGGAAACGTTGGTTAAACGAATCCGATGTTCTTAATAAGTTTCCCGATTAAAATTCCGATATTATCAAACAGTTATCCGATTTCATACCCGATTAAACTTACCAGCAGCAAATTCCATTACAATATTAAAAACATTATCTTCAACGAAATATTCCATGTATTTGATGATGTTAGGGTGGTCAAACATACTAGACAAATTGATTTCGTTCATGACGCCTTTCCTTTGGTCCGTGGTCAGATCATCGATGGTAATTTGTTTGATGATGATCTCCTTACGATCGATGATTCGCTGGTACAAATACACGTATCTAATGGGAAAGAAAGAGGAATGAGTTAAAACCGGACAAAAGAATTTCCTGGCAACAAACACATGAACATCCTTTCAACGTCTAAATAACGTTGTTTCGTTGTTTCGACGTCGTTTTCAGATCTGATAAGCATTAACCATTATGAATATGCTAAGAACATTTTTAGAATGATTTTGTCCAAAAAGCTAAGAATATTCATCATCAACCAAAGATTCTTATAAAAAAACACGTATCCAATTTTTTTTCATAGCAGGTTTAACTTTTTGTTAAAATTTTTATTTCCAGTTGTAAAAATTGTCTTTCTTTGAGAACATAATCCTCCAAGTTTTTATTTAAAACCTAAGAAATGTCAATCAGTGAGTGGCATACTTCATCCAGCGCACGGCTCAAACTTTAAACCAAACGACGTCCAAAAACTAATACACGTTTTTGAGACAATACAAGAATTTAAGGCTCCCAAATGGTTAAAAGAACTTGCTTATAAGTAAGGGCCTTTTTTTCTTAAGATTATTCCTTCAAAACAGTTCGAAAGGATCTTTTTAAGAAAATTTAGTATTCAAAACATGATTAAACATTAAGGCTTAGATTTCAGAAAATTTAAGACCTACATCCGAAGAATTATACAGGTCATAGTGTTGCAAAGAACACTGTAAAATAATATCTATCTGAAGCCCCTATAAGGGTATTACAGCTATACGCCCTTCTAACGCCACCAGTTAAAGTGCTGACAAGGGCAAATTCACATTCTCAAATACATATATTTTCCAACGCCCTTAGACAACCATTTCATAATATCTAGCCCCGATAAGGGTTATCGCAGCTTCGACTACACCCCTTCCAACGCTACCAGTAGGAGTGCTGACAAGGGCGGGTTCGCATTCTCGAAATATATATTTTTTCCAACGCCCTTACACAGCCATTTCTCGTAATAGGCGCTTTGCCAGCCTTTAGACATTTCTAAACAATGTTTAATATCTGTCGGGTGTAGAATTAAAATCCTCGCAACGCCCCATAAATCTTTGCGAAGCCCTTCCACAATAAAATCTGACGTTTCTTCGTTATAGCTGGTGGCCGCCCTCTTTGAAATGAAATACAACGTCTCGTTAACCTTAAAGAAATCCTTTCTGATAATACAAAAATGTTCGTTAATAATTGGCGCTTTGTTTTTCATTGATGACGTCATCTCTCGGTACCAGGACTCATAAGAACCGACTTCGAAAAACCGATCAGCTCCGGTGAAAAATCGTTCATTTATTTCAGTATCTAGACAACCAGCCTCCTCATCACTGTCTACAATTTCCTTCTTCGAATCCGGCATCTCAATCGAAATTTTAAGGCTCAGAATCTCCTTCTCTAGATCTGCAATCTCCTTTGCAGTTCCAGATTTCAAATCATCCAATTGCTCCTTTAGAAGCTCGTTTTCTCTCGTTAATTGGTTCTTCGCTTCAGCCAGCTCGTGATGAACTTTTAATTTCATCATTTTTATCTGGTGTTTCAGGGTCCTGTTCTCGTCGTTGAGTACACCATCACTGATCACTTTCTTAGTTTCGAATTCCATTTCCTTTTGGCGTATCTCCATCTTTAAAATATCGATTTGGTGTTTCAATACCAGATTTTCTTTTTCCAAATCGCCGATTAATTTACCGTTGTTTATGTCAGTTTCCGTGGGTTTGACATGTCCAGATTTCAGCTTGGTAACAACAATCCCATGTTTGAGGGATTGTACTTCGAACTGAATTTCCAATAAACTTATCTTGCTCTCCAACTCACTCTGAAGTCTCTGAGTCTCCTTTTCAAGTTCCAGAGTCCTGATTTTATACTCCAGCGTGTCTTTCTGATGCTGTGATTTCAAGTGAACGATGACGGATTTTAACTTTTGATTTTCAGTATAAAAATCACGATCACATCTGCTAGACACAGGTTCTCCATTCTTTTCCACATTAAAATCACGATCGCATCTGCTAGACACAGGTTCTTCATTCATCCTTCACGGCTTCTTTATTTCAAACAATTTCAGTTTTAAAAAGTCAATATTACAGTTGACACAGTAATTTCTTTTGAAAGTCACTATTTATTAATTTTTTTAGTTTTGACATTGTTAGCTACGTGGTTGGAATGTTTCCTACCCTCCCCCTCTTATGAAATGTCAATTGGTTAAATGTTAAAGAAATGTTCCTCGTAGAAAGTCATAAAGAGATTAAAATTTCTAAGACACATTACTTTTGATTTTGACATTTCAGGTTCGTTAGAATTACCTGTCTGTTAAACTAAAGGCAGAGAAATAACAACAAACAAAGGCCTGAAACTGCACAATTGTAAAATTTTAAGCCTTCCGATGAAAAACTTTCATTAGAACTTCTTGAGAACAGCTAAAAAAATTCAGTAGAATTAAGAACATCTAATACTAAGAACATATCAAGAACATCTTTGGATCACAATTTCCCTATTTTTATATTTTATATTTGGGGAAGACGGCAAAAACGTGTTTCCCCGATATCGGATTTTTTCTGCCAAACGGAAAGCCTCGGCTGGTTTATCTTTATAAGAATGCATATTATAAGAATATTCATGATGAAATTGGCCAAAAAGTTAAGAATGTCCTAATAAGAATAATGTCATCATTTTTTAAGGTCAAATCTATTTTTGAAAATTATTCCTAAAACACATCGAAAATATCTTTCCTAAATTTTATTCACATTGCCAATTTTGTCTTTAAATTAAATGGTTTTTATCAAATTACTCTTTTTGAGGCTGATAAGAACTTAAGAATATGTTAAGGATATTTAACACTTTTTAATATATATTTTCTAACTTTTCAACCTACAAGAAACAAGAAACAGTGTTTGTGTATTAAGATTTGTTTTACATACAACAACAACCTACAATAAAATAAAAAAGAGGGTACAGAAGAAAAATCAAAATAAATTATATTTCTACGATAAAAAAATCAACAAGATAAGAAACATTTTAAGAGCGGCCCCTGCCCCCTCCATGGCACCTTTAAAGGTTTTGGTCTCCCCTTTATAGAACGTAAATCTCGGTACCCCCTAAAAGTAGACATTTTTAAGTACCCCCTGTGGAAATTAATAACTATAATTAGCTAAATTTGCAGGCTATAAATCCCGAATCCCAAACTCTTCATTTTCTGTATAAGAACAAGTAAATCTGAGTTGAGGCTCAAACTGCGGCAAGCTCGCGATGTATGGTGAGGCGAAATCGACGGCTTTTCAAATAAGACGTCATTTCGAACTTGACGCGTTTAGAAATCAAATACCACGCATGTTATATAAGCTCTAACTACGCGGATGTAACATCATGTAACATCAACGTAATAAAATAGCATAGTCAGTCCTATCCATCCAAAAAATATAGTTTACGAACGAGTGGTTGCGCCAAATAATCAGGATTATCACTGGTTTTCTATGTTCTCAACTGGTTTCGCTTGGTTTTTCAAATAGACGCCATATACGTTTAACCACACCCGTAGATGACATATAGGAGGGTGGTATATCAGGTAGGGTGTATTTTTTGTTTCACCGGTTTTCTATGTTCTCAACTGGTTTCGCTTGGTTTTCAAGCCATATACGCTTAACCACACCCGTAGATGACATATAGGAGGGAGGTATTTAAGGTAGGGTGTATTTTTTGGTTCACTGATTTTCTATGTTTTCAACTGGTTTCGCTTGGTTTTCAATCCATATAAGCTTAACCACCCCAAAGATGACATATAGGGAGGTATATAAGGTAGGGAGTATTTTTTGTTTCACCGGTTCTTTATGTTCTCAACTGGTTTCGCTTGGTTTTCAATCCATATACGTATAACCACACCCGTAGATGACATATAGGGAGGTATATAAGGTAGGGTGTATTTTTTGTTTCACTGTTTTTCTATGTTCTCAACTGGTTTCGCTTGGTTTTCAAGCTATATACGCTTAAACACCCGAAGATGACATATAGGGTGGTATATCAGGTAGGGTGTATTTTGTTTTACCGGTTTTCTATGTTCTCAACTGGTTTCGCTTGGTTTTCAAGCTATATACGCTTAAACACCCGAAGATGACATATAGGGTGGTATATCAGGTAGGGTGTATTTTGTTTTACCGGTTTTCTATGTTCTCAACTGGTTTCGCTTGGTTTTCAAGCTATATACGCTTAAACACCCGAAGATGACATATAGGGTG